>VDFB02353493.1:41092419-41272288 GCA_007258455.2 Sequoia sempervirens
TGATGTTTTTGGATTTTGATGGATTTTTTGATGTTTTTGGATTTTGATGGATTTTTTGATGTTTTTGGATTTTGATGGATTTTCCGATGTTTTTGGATTTTGATGGATTTTCCATGTTTTTGGATTTTGATGGATTTTCTGATGTTTTTGGATTTTGATGGATTTTCCGATGTTTTTGGATTTTGATGGATTTTCTGATGTTTTTGGATTTTGATGGATTTTCCGATGTTTTTGGATTTTGATGGATTTTCTGATGTTTTTGGATTTTGATGGGTTGCCACTTGAGGTTGTCGTGTTTGACTGCCCTTCCATGCAAGCTGAAAGTCTACTTGTACCAGATAACATTAGGATGTTGCCCCCAAGTTAGGGTAAAACTTGGTATCCTTCCTATGATATGGATAGTGATAATCTGAAATGATAGATGGAAATGATATGAAAGGAAACAATCGTAACAACACTGTACCCAATAGATAGAGGAGTTTGGTGAAAATAACAAGTAACGCCTGTTTTCCAGGTTTTCATCACTTGTTTATATTGTGTCCTCTTTTTTTTTCTTTTTTTTTTTTATTGTCATCATGACTCCTGTTTGCCAGGTTTTCATCAAGACAACTTTATTGACCGTGCACTAGATATCCTCAAGTGTAGAATCGCCTGAGATGAATGCTGTTCATGGGCTCCTCCAACATGTCTCCTTCTGGTGTAGACAGTCGGTATGCTCCTGATCCATAAACTGATATGATGACATAAGGTCCTATCCAGTTAGGTTCAAACTTTCCCTTCTTTTCTCTGTCTGCTTGATTTCTAGGGTTTTCCCATAGGACCAAGTCTCCGATCTAGAAGACTCTAGGCTTAACCCTATGATTATAGTTCCTAGACATTCTTTGTTGATAGGCTGTCAAATGATTGACAGCTTGTTGTCGACGTTCATCAAGTATAGACAAGAGCATATGGTGTAGCTCCTGTTGGTGTTCTGATGCTTGTCCTGTAAGCCCAAAGAGCAGGGTTAAGCTGAACATGCCAATCATGTCCCACTTCATTTACAGTCTTCTTGAGAATTTTGAGGATTGTTTTATTTGAAGCTTTTGCCTGTCCATTACCTTAAGGGTAATATGGGGTTGAAAAGCGATGTTGGATGTGGAACTTTTCACATAGTTCTTGGACGTCTTGGTTCTTGAAAGGCCTGCCATTATCTATGATGATTGACTGGGGTATCCCATATCTACAAATGAGATAATTAAGAATGAAAGATGATATTTTCTTTCCAGTGATTATGGTTAAGGGAACTGCCTCCACCCATTTTGTAAAATATTCGGTTGCTGTGATAATGAATTTGTGTCCATTAGATGAAGATGGGTGAATTTTCCCTACCAAGTCTAGTCCCCACTGACAGAAAGGCCATGTAGTTGCAAATGGATGCAGCTCTTGTGCTGGTGCATGTATAAGATTGCCATGGATCTGGCATTTTGAACATCTTTTGACAAACTGATAAGACTCTTGCTCCATATGTGGCCAGTAATACCCCAAACGAAGGAGTTTCTTGGCTAAAGATAATCCACTTGAATGTGTACCACAAATTCCTTCATGAACCTCATGTAAAGTGGAAGCGGATTTGTCATGTTCTAAACAACGTAAAAGAGTACCATCTAGGCCTCGACGGTAAAGGGTATCAGCAATAATGGTATGTTTGGCGGATTGGCGTATGAAGTTGCGCTTTTGGTTGCGAGAAAGATCTGGTGGTAAGATATTATCTTTCAGATAAGTATAAATTTCTCCATAAATGGAGGATTGGGCACTATCCAAAAGGCTTATGGTTTGGGATTTGGGATTTGCGTATGCAGGGTTTGATACTTGTTCTACAATAAATTGATAACGATCTTGCGTTTCAGGCATTTGTAGAAGAGATGCTATTGTGGCCATGGCATCTGCTGCTTTGTTCTTTGATCTTGGTATCTTCTCAAATTTGATTTCTATGAAGTACTTTCATAGGTCATCCACCAGCCTCTTGTACAAAATCAGTGTGTCATCCTTAGTTTGATAATCATTGTTGACTTGATAGATGATTAACTGGGATTCTCCATACACCTGTAGTTCTGTGATTTTCCATTCAATAGCCACTTTAATTCCAAGGATCAAAGCTTCATATTCTGCCACATTGTTAGTGCAATGAAAGGTAAGCCTGTATGATCATGGGATTGTGTGCCCAAGAGGTGTGACAAATAGAATTCCTACCCCTGATCCATACAGGGATCCATCGAAGTAGAGTTGCCATGGTTGAGTTGTAATGTTGAGGATATCTGCATCAGGAAATTCCATGGTCATAGGATGACTGTCTGATAATGGAGCTTCCGCTAATTGGTCGGCGATGACTTGTCCTTTGATACCTCGCCTTTCAACATACTGAATGTCAAAGTCACTGAGGAGCATGACCCACTTTGCCAACCTTCCTGTTAAAGCTGCTTTGCTCAGTAAATACTTGAGAGGATCAATTTTTGCATCGAGCTTGATAGTGTGAGTGAGCATATAATGTCACAATTTTTGTGTTGCAAATATTACTGCTAAGCATGATTTTTCAATGAAGGTGTAGTTTACTTCATGTCCATTGAGTGTCCTGCTGATATAGTATATTGCCTGTTCTTTTCCTTTTTTATCCTCTTGTGCTAGCAAGGCTCCTAAAGAAATATCTATTGTTGCGATATATAGCAACAATGGCTTGTCTTCGTTGGGTGGTACCAAGATTGGTGGTGTCATCAGATAATGCTTGATTTTATTGAAAGTACTCTCACACTGTTCATCCCATTTAAAAGGCACAATTTTATGCAAAAGATGGTTGAATGGATGACACCGATCGGCCAGTTGAGAGATGAATCTTCTGATGGACTGTAGTCGACCTTGTAGAGATCTTAATGTACTGATATTCTTAGGAGGTGGCATTTCCATAATGGTTTGACTTTGTCGGATCTACTTCAATTCCTCGTAGGAAACTATGTATCCTGGGGAGTTTTGTTGATGTTACCCAAAGGCACATTTTTAGATTCAATCGACTTTGAATTTTTCCAACCCATCGTAATATTCTCCGCCAATATCTCTCAGATGTCCTTCCCCGGGTGTACTCTTTCAAGATATCATCCACATAGTCCCTCCATGAAGGTGTGTACCGCTATCATGGAAGATTGTTGTCATAGTCACCGGTATGTAGCTCCCCGCATTTTTAACCCAAAAGGGCATGACATTCCAGCAAAGGTGCCCCATGACATAAATGTCGCCTTCTCCCGGGTCAATCGAGCTATCTTGATTTGATTGTATCCCTCAAAATCCATCCATGAGTGATAAAGTATTTGATGACCGGTCGTGAGGATCTTACAAATCATGTTCATGTTTGGCAAAGGAAAATCATCCTTTTGACATGCCTTTATTTAAATCCCAAAATCAGTACATATTCTAATGGTAAGTTATTCGGCTTTGAAATAGGTACAATGTTGGATATCCATTCGTGATAATCATCAATAGGATCTAATGAATCCAAAGATTCAGTAATTTCAAATCATTTTTCACTCAATAATGCAACATGTGGATGCATTTTTCTCAAAAATTGCTTTACCGGGTTTAGTGCCAACCGTAAGGATAAGGATGCATAATGACTGCGGTTCAAGCCCGCATGTCGTAGTATGACCAGCTAAAATTTGATGCATCGTTTCCTTCAAAGAATTTGATGTAACCGGCTTTTCCAGATCCGCTATGGATGCGGCCAGGTGTAGGATTCTTGCTTTCTCTGCTATGCCAATATTAATAGACTATGTGGGTTCTATCAATACTGATGATCTTTCATGGTAATGTTGCGGGAGGATGTCAAACCTTCCATCCTTTGGTGCCTCAATGAGGTTTTCGCTATCAGATGCGTTCTTTGTTTTTACTATTTTAGGATCAAATACTGCCATAGAATGGTTTTCACCATTAGATCCATTTTTTTCTTTCATATTTTTGCAACTGGAAGGCTTGGCATCCTCTTGCCTAAAAGCGTCATTAAAAGAAGTATTGGTAGAACAAAGATCAAATTCCTCACAACAAAGGTAGTTAATAATGGAGGAGTCATTGTCAAAAACAGGGAGATTGATAGGATGTTGGGGTTCCCATTCGATAAGTTCGGGATGTAGTAAAGGCAACGAATCATTAGATGGGTTGAGGTCGGCGATTGTGAAAGCTCGGACGGAAATGTCGTCCAGGTTGTCTATGGTTATGTCGAGGCCTACAAAGGTATTTTCTTCCACATCATTTATCTCAATCGATGTCCATTCATCTTCACTTGAGTCATCAAAATTTTGTGTTTCAAAGACAATAGGATTAAAACTTGAGCTTTGACCCTCCTCGTGATTGGGGGTATACTTTTTGATAATGTCAACCTGAATATCTTCATAGGAAACTTCTGATAAGTTGTCCCACTCATACTCATTTGAATCTGTTTCAGAATTATCTCTTATTTGAAGAATACGCTCCACAGTTTTATTGGTGATTTCTGCTCTTGCTTTTTCTGTGTATCCTAGTCCAGTTTTATCCTTATGTTGGAGCGTAAGAGGCTGGATTGGTTCTGTTATGCCTTGTTTCCTTAACCCAAGAGGTCCCTGTCCTGAATATCCCATCTTCTCAAGAATAGTTTTTCCTTTCCCATATTGATTTGTCTCTATGATGTTACTTGTGGAAGCGGGGGCTTCCTCATCCTTATAAAGCCAGTTTAGTATGGCCTTATCTTCTGATTCTTCATCTAAGCTCCCAACTTTTACAAATCTGCCATCTAATGTTGTTGTAGATTGTTCTGAAGTGTGGGTGTTTGTAGATGGCTGTCCATATGTTTGTAAGGAGGGTAACATTTGTGATAGATGAAATGAGTGTCCAACACCATATTCACTTATTCCTTTGTCACTTATTTGTACTTCCTTGGTGAATTGATGTGAGAGTGGAGCCAATTGTTCTTCAACAGTTGAAGAGTTAGATTGTGCCACCCTTATCTCTTGTGATTTTTGTTGTTTTGGAAGCCACTTTGAAATGAAGCTCTGTTGTTGTTCACTATCTGATGTGCCAACTTCTCTATTGTTAGGTATGAATGTATCTTGAGATGTCTTCAATGTATGACAAGCTTGGGTGTCATTGTAGTCAGTTGTGATTGTTACCTCCTGTCCATTGATGGGAAATTTCAGGCATTGATGATAGGTAGAAGGTACTGCTTGCATATCATGGATCCAAGGGTGTCCCAACAGTATGTTGTATGTCAGTTCCCTATCTAAGACTTGGAAACCACTTTTTGGACAATAGGCCCAACTTGAATGGGTAATATGATCAATCCTTTAGAGGACCTTTCTTCTTCATCATATGCTTTGATTGTGATTTTTCTTCTTGTATCAATGGCTTCATCTGAGTATCCTAGTGCACGAATCAGCTTTAAGGTACAAATATTTAAACCAGCCCCTCCATCTATCAGGACACGTTTTACACGATGTTTATGGATAAGGACTTCAATGTGAAGGGCGGAATTATGCGGGTGGGTGAGTGATACATCATCATGTTCAGAAAATGAAAGGCAATGAGGTGCAGATAGATGTCCCACCATAGCTTGGAATTGACACACATCCAGATTGTTAGGTACTGTAGTTGATACAAGAGCTTGTTCAAGAACCTCTTTGTGTGATGGGGAAATCTTCAAAAGTTCCAAGATTGATATTTGTGCCGGTATTTTCTGCAATTGATCGATGAGATTATATTGATTGGAGGGGGGATCCACTGATGGGGATGATATTGATGCTCCTTTCAATATAACTTTGGATTGTGCCCTTGTTGTGGCATTAACCGATTGGTACTCTTGTTTCCCTTTGAGTGTGACTACATTGATTTGGTTTTCGGATTTGTCCATATGTTGTACCAAATTGGTAGATGTAATGTCGTTGTTTTGATTGATTTGGTTGCATAACTCTTCATCCTCTTTGGCAGCAGAAAAACAAAGGATTGTTGCGTCATAAATATAACCAACGTTCTTACCTTTGGTGTTTGTGGAAGAAGATTCTCCCTTCTGATAATTGGGTAGAGGATTTTTGAATGTTGTATGATCTTTGTTTGTTTGAGGGCCCTCTACAAATACTTTCTTTTGATCTATGAGGTCTTGTACCGCATGTTTTAATTGCCAACAATTTTCAGTCATGTGACCTTTATTTTGATGATAGTGACAGTAATGTAAGTCATTCCACCATGATGGTTTGACTTGAGGGTCCCAATTTCTAGCCTCTTGTACTTGAATGAGTTTTTCGTTTAAAAGTTCTTTGAGGACTGATTCCAATGATTGTCCTAACGGTGTGAATTTTCTTTTATTGGAGGATCGTTGGAATGATTGGGTTTTCGTTTCTCCACTGTTATGATTATTTCCTTGATCACTACTTTGTTTGACATTAAAACCATTGTTTTGTTTGTTTGTAGTAGTTGGTGTCAAGGTGAATACTGGTTTAGGTGTATGTGTATCGATCATGGTATCAGTATTCTTGTTCTTTTGCCAAAATCTTGGCTTTTCGTTGTTGTTGTTAGAGGAATGGTTATTGTTTGAACCTTCAGTGAAATGTTTGATTGTTCCTCTTTTGATTAGAGCCTCTTCGATTTTGAGCCCCTTTTCGATAACTTGTTCAAATGTGGATGGACATTGTAAGTCCAATCTGTAATTCATGTCATCTACTAAGTTATCAATGAACATCTCTATCTTCTCCTCTTCAGGAATAGATCTAGGGTATTTAGCAAATAGCCTTCTCCATCGTTGGAGAAAGGAAAGAAATTTTTCGCCCTTTGCTTGTTTGGTGTTGTAAAGTTCTTTTAAGGTTACCCCATGTTGGATGTTGAATGAGAAGTGTGTTATGAACCTATTGATTAGTTCTTCAAAGGATTGAATCCCAGGTTCTAATTTAGAAAACCACTCCATGCAAGTGTTCCCTAAGCTCCTTGGAAATAGTCGTAGTAGGTAAGAGTCCTCGTGTGCGAACTCTATGCTCATGGCTCGAAATTCTCGTACGTGATCAAATGGATCGGTTCTTCCATTATACTTGTTGTATGTTGGGTACTCACAATACCTTGGAAATGGTATCATGTTAATGCTTGAGTCAAATGGATAAGGGAAAATGTCTTGTAATAGATATCTCTTTGTTGGCCCTTGTTGGATATTTTGAAATTGTAATTGCAATTGTTGGATTTGTCTTGTCAAAGCATCTATTTGATTTGGATTTTCTATACTAGTTGAGTTAGGTGTGGCTGTTTCCTTGAGTTGATTGACATCAAAGTCTTTAGGAAGTTTAGCACCTTTGTCAGCTAATAGGAGAAGATACTTTTCCATGTCTTGCTCTAGCATCTTTTCCATAAATTTATGGAAATGAGGGTCTTGTTGAACTTTCTCGATTTCCTCTGCAGTTATTTCTTTCTCATGTGAGTTAATAAGAGGATCAGTGTTGCTATATCGTCCCCAAGGGTTTTCTTCAGCCATGGCTGCTATTCTTTCGTTTTCTTGTTCTTGTTGTTTTTGATATGCTGCTCGTGTGAAAATAGGCATACAAACGTTTAAAGTTTACTCTAGATTTTGATCTTGGATTTGATTGGATAAGTGCCAAGGTTGTTGTTTTAAAATCTGATTTCGTCTTATCTAGTTTCGTGATGAAAGGATGATAGAATCCTTGATGGGGAAACTTTGATAAAAAAACTCAAATCTTGGTGAAAATGACACTATGCAAGATGCTGCAAGATCTAGGTGTAGGGGTAAAGCTTTTTTACTTTTACGTGACTTAAGTGTTCGGGATTGTGAAAAAAAATGTTTTGAACTGATGGAAACCTTGTATTCGATATGGGCAAGCTCACAAAATGTCCTATTAACTCTCTATTTTTCAGGTTTTATGGCGCGCTAAAACAGATACTAGGCGCGCTGAAACAGAGACTGAGCGCGCTAAAACAGATACTAGGAGCGCTAAAACAGAGACCGGGCGCGCTGAAACAGATACCGGGAGCGCTAAAACAGATACTAGGAGCGCTAAAACAGAGACCGGACGCGCTGAAACAGATACTGGGTGCGCTGAAATAGATACCGGGCGCGCTGAAACAGATACCGGGTGCGCTAAAACTATGACCTTAAGATTTTTAAGACAGAAAAACTATCTTATTCTGTGAAACTCACTTGGTCTTGTATCATATTGGATGGCTGGTTGTGGAATGTATTCTGGACGAATTCTCTAGCTGATTGATTGTGGTGTTGTCTAAGAGCTCTTCTTTGGAAATATGCTTGTGAATCTAAGGGAGCTACAGCGTAGTCGTCTGTATAACCTCTAGAGAAATCGTGATACCTATGAATAAAAGTTCTATGTTGGAGTAGAACTTTCCTGCTTTGATACAGAAATCTTTGTTTTCTTAGGAGTTGCTTGTATGCAAGTGTTCTCTTTGGTTTTCGGATTCGTTTGGCAAGAGATCTCTTGACAAACTTGGTGGATACCCAATCTCGAATCATGAGAAATCCACAAGTGTTTTAAGGATTTTGTGATGATCTTATCTGAGTTTGATGATAGAAAACACAGCAATCAAGAATAGAATGGTTGTATTTAAAATCCTAGAATCTTTAAACAAGTAGTGTATGTTCTTAAGAATCAATGATTCTTCTTGATTTTCACTGGTTTGATAACAAGACAAGACAACTCAAACAGACTCACTCCTAGAGACGAAAGGTCATCGTTATATACTCGAACGGCCCACAGCTTGGAATTGCGTCGACTCACACAGCCATGTCACCCCCTAGAGGGCACCCGTGTTTTTGTCTTTTCCAGGTGCGTACTCAGAGTGACGGAAGTGGATACCGGATCCCCTGAGCAAACATTCCTTGGCAATTATATGGTGAGTGCTTGAGGGTAGATTCTTCCCCGCCCCTGCACCGTCGAGTATTACAATGTTTGGAAATTGACAAGCGTGCTTCTATTTCTAGGTTCTTAGATAGGGTTTCCGTTCGGAGCGGCAAATGGATAAACTCCCTCGAGAGACCTCCCAATCTTTAAAACAAAGATTTTGGGGATGGTTATCCTGCGCACTTCCGTTGAAAGAGGGTTTCCCCAAATTCACATAAATTTTAAAGTGGGTTGGAATACCATGGCTTTTGGCTGTCCCCACTCAGGTCGTTCCCGTAGGGTGAGTACTTTTTCCCACTACGGCAGGCCTGTCTAAAGGTTTTAAGAAAGCATAAAATTGCATAAAGTAAATGGTGAGTCTGGTATTCTGATGCACCCAGTCAAGGGGAGAGCATAAACCTATCACCCAATCACAGCAAAATGTTGTTCTTTTTAAACCCAAAAGACAAATGATTTACTTCTAATAGAGATATTGCTCCATGACAAGCAAGATGTTCAATTTTAAAACCTCAAAAAGAAGTGTGATGTTTCTATCCTAGGATTGGTAAATTTTATTGTTTCTATCCTAGGATTGGTAAATTTTAACCAAATAGAAAAGACAGAAATAAAAACTGGCCGCGGACGCGTCGGATCCAGATGAAAGAAATGCTTTTAAAGAATAAAAAGTGGTGCGCTGGAACATAAACCAGGCACGATGTAACAGTAACCGGGAACGCTGGAACAGAAACCCGGCGCGCTGGAACAGGAACCCGGAGCGCTAAAACAGAATCCCAGCGCGCTGCAAAAACTCTCGATCCTGTGAAAACTTTCACGCCGATACCTGTACGACAAGATTTTCAAAAAGTTAGCAAAATACGGGGTATTGCCCCACGGTGGGCGCCATTTTGTAAGCGGTAGAAGGGAAAAAGCAAATTAAACAATGCATCTACGCTTCTAAATAAGATATTGCATCTAGGATTAAGGAATTTAAACTAAATTAAACTACAAAATCTACAGAAATTTATCCTATTGCTCTCTAACTCTAAAGACTTCTCTAATTTACTTAGCTCTCAGATTCGTAAGCTAATTAAACTATTAAGTGACACTTAGAGAATGAGAATTAAGCTATTGTGAGTCTATAATGCAACTAAGATGATTCTACAATGAGAATTAAACTACTGTAAACAGCCATGATTAAAACTATGAAATGCTGAAGAAAGCTTGATGGATTGATCCTAAAACTTGATTGCTGGAATGCTTGAATGTTTGGAAACCTGCAGAGTAAAATTGCATAAGTTAGGATCCTTTTTGTGTAGCCCAAGAGCTGTATTTATAGCTTTCACGGTAGCACAATTGCACAGGAAACCGAGATGAGGGGCTGTGATTTCTTCTGGAGAATCTAAAGGCTTGGGATGAGAAGAAGGAGCTGATCATGGAGAATGGTTTCTCCCCATGAAAACACCAGGCAAGATAAGAGGGAAGGTGGGTGGAAGGTTGTTGAGAGAACTTCCTACAAATTTTCCCTGAAGCTTTTCCCGTGAATGGCAGTGCCATTAATTTGATTGGTGAGAAATAAATATTTATTGGTGAGGGAATAGTGCAAACTTTATGCAATAAATTTAAATAATTTTAATTTATTTAAATTTAGCAAAAATGAGGAATAAATAATTTAATAAATCAAACTATAGGATTTGGTTTTATTAAATTAAAGGAGAGTGATAATTAAATAAAATATTTTTGACAATCTTTATTTAATTAAGAGGAAATGTGAAATTAAATAACACAAATTATTTAAATTGTGTATTCAATTTTAAGATAGAAGAAATAATGATAATAATTAAATAAAACAAAGTTTTTAATTTTGTTTATTTAATTAAGAGAGAATTAATGTGATAAAAATGATAATAATTAAATAAAACAAATTTTTTAATTTTGTTTATTTAATTAGGAGAGAAAAATAGAAGAATTAATAAATGAACTTAATATAAATAAATATTTCTATTTATTTACTAAGTAGAAGAATTTAAGATTAATTAATCAAATAAGTCGTATTCAATTAATTAGATTCTCCAGACCATTTTTAGGTGTCTACAGATAGTACCAAATGAGAGTACTATTTTTGAATACCACTCTGAGTCAGCTACAATCCAAGAGATTTGAGTTTCATGAAGTCTTGGATGCTATCAAAATCTATAGTTAATCCATTAAGCTCATTCTCCAACTGAAATCCTCTCAAAGTATCTTTCTTCACAAACAAAGACTCTAATTGAGTCTAGATCTGATTGGGTGTGGTGCAAGAATCAACATGAAAGAGAAGATCAAGAGACATAGACATGCATACAGTGTCTGTTCTTCAAAAAATTCATATCATCAAAAAGTAGGTTCTAAGCCCGATCCAGTGGTGCAGGTATTTTTTCCAGATCTTGATCCAAAATTGTTTTCCAAGCCCATGAAGTCAGATCAAGTTGTTTTCACTCAGGAGGGCATAACTTTTGCTTCGATTATCAAATTTTTATGACAAACTATGAAAAGTTTCATCATCCTATGCAATGATACAACATGTTCTTTATTTATCCAATCTAATAATTAAAATGCAATTCCTAAGTTTAACTTAAGTGTATAAAGTAAAAGATGATCTAATTAATTAATCATGATTAATTAATTAATTAGATGATTATCCTATTACTTTAACATTTTCCGCTCCACTTTTCTTCAAGGAACTCTACTTATATGGCTGCAACCTCACACAAACTAGATCACCCACTTCAAATATTCTATCCATTCTCTTTTTTCTACATACAACTTTTTATGATTTTGAGCATGACACAAATTGTCTTTGAGTGACTTCAAAATCTCCTGATTTTGTTGGACAAAGTCACTTATTGATGGAACTCTACTATTTGAAAATAAAAAATAAAAATAAAAATAAAAATAGTATGATAACCATAGAGATCCCAAATGGAGACATTCCAATGGACATGTGATGGGAGGTGTTATAACAATACTCCCCTAAGTTTAACCATTTCATCCAAGCACCCTGTTGATTTGAAACATAATTTCTCAAGTATCCTTCTATCCACTTATTAAAAATTTCTATTTTCCCATCAATTTGGGGATGATAGCTTGTGTTGGGAGTGAGCTCAATATCTATCAAGTGAAACAACTCCTTCCAAAAAGAGCTAAGAAATTTTCTATCCTTATCATTAACAATGTTCCTTGGCAAGCCATATAATCTAAAAAATATCTCTAAAGAATAATTTTTCCATTTGTGGTGCTTTAAATTTAGATGTGATGGGAAAGAATGTGCATATTTTGTTAATCTATCAACCACAACAAATATGAAATCTTTAACTTGTGCTTTGGGTAAAATTGTGATGAAGTCCATGGAGATGCTTTCCCACTTGTGCTCAAGGATGAGAAGTGGTTGCAATAGTCCAAATGGCAAAATATTCTCACCTTTGTTTTTTCAAAAAATCATGCATGAAGAGGCTAGGGATGAAGTAGTAGAGGTAGTGTATTCATCTCCTTCAAAATCATCCCATTAGAAGGGGAAGAAAGGTAGTAAAAAAATAAGAATACTCCTAAAAAGGAGCACAAAATGCAATGCTCATGGTCAGGTCAGTCCCAAATAGGTGAGGAGGAGGATTATCAAGTGCTACCCTAGTAGGTGATGGAACCAGATTGTGTAACAAGTAAAGGTGTCCCCATGGCAACTAAGGAGGCCTGTGTCTAGTAGCATAAAGTATCACTATAGAAAGGGTTAAAATTTTAAAACAAAAGGCTAAACCAATGATAGCAACCACAACTACCTAAAATCTAAGCCCAAATCTGAATTCAAACAAGGAAGCACAAGATGATAGAGGAAATCAAACAAATATCAAAGAAATATCAAACTTCCCATATCAAATTTGGTTCATCTTCCTCGCATCTCTTCCATTCTTCTCAAGTTGCAAGCTTTCCCTCAAATTTTGAAGTGTTTGAATACTTGCAAGTGACAATGACAAGATGGCAAGAATTTTGGAGATAGTGGTTGTAAGGTTGGAATGAGGGAGACAACCTTCTTTTATAGAAAATCTTCTCAAACAAACAATCAAGATTGAAAGTCTCGAAGATTCCAAGATCAACGGTTGAGGTTGCATGCACCACAGAGTAGTGGGGTTAGGGATGTCTAAGGATAGATGGTCAAGATTGAAAGAAGACCAAAGGGAATCAACAGTTGAAATTCAAAAGAGGAAGTGGAGGGAAAGTGGAGGCATCAAATAATAATTTTTAATTTGAGAAGGGAATCTTGGCAATTAAATAATCATATTATTTAATTTTGGAGAGGATGTGGAGAAATAAATAATAAAAAATGATTATTCATTTATGGAGAAAGAGGGAAAATGGCATTTAATTAAAATGATTATTATTCAGCCATTTAACTAAATATGGAAGAAATGGAATAAGAGATATTAAATAAGTAAATTAAATTAACTATTTAATAGAGGCTCGAGAAGAGGTTAAATGAATAGTTAAATAATTACAAAAATTATTTAACTATAGAAGAATAGTGAAAAGTGAATAATTAAATAAATGAGGATTTATTTAGTTATAGAGAGAAAAGGATATTAGCGACGTAATTAAATAAGTATTTAATTTATTTAATTAGTAAAAGAAGAATAAAGACAATGAAATGAATTAATTAAATAATTAAAATTATTTCATTAATAGAAGAATGCGACTAAAGAAAGTAATTAAATAATTAAAATTATTTAATTATGCAGGGAAGAAGAGAGTTTGATACAAAAAAAAAGTGTTTGCAGAACAAGACATGTTTTAGTTTCTACATGCACAATAGGCAGAAGTCATGGATAAAGGCAAAGAAAGAGTCTCATATATCACTACAAAATATGAGGGCAATAAATCAGGGAAGATCAAATTCTCTGGTAGTGTTCATCCCCTCTCTGAGGATTTATCTCACCTAGATGATGAAAATCTAGAAATAATGGATCTTCTAGACATGGCAAAGAATGGAGCCACTTGTAATTTTACAATTGCAAAGTGGGTGATGAATGAGTTTAAAAAAGTAAATATTAAGATCAAAAGCCTTAAGGAAAACTTCACAAATATTCCCAAGGGGTCAGGCTCTGATTTGATTATTGAGAGAATTATGGATTTGGAGAGTTTAGTCTTTGATTTTAAAAATGATTGTGATAACCACCTCCATGGTGTGGAAATTAAGGTTACAGAACTTGATGAGAATATCAAGAAGTTGCTACAAATTAGCCATTGCTCCATTAAGAATAGTGCATATTCCCTGAAGGTACTTATGGAAAAGATTATCACTCTTAGGGAGGATCAAGTAAGTGCTTGGCATCAGGTGAAGGGTCCTCCCACTAAAGAGAAAGGCAAGAAATCTATGAAAGATGAGGACAAGGGCCTGAGTGCAAGGACTAGGGGAAACATGAAGAAGTCATTTGAGGAAGAAAATAATGAGTTGATGTCATTGCTCAATTAAAACTATAATCAGGAAATGGAGGTTGCCAACACCTTAAAAAATATGAGATAGAATCTTTGTGCTAATTTCTATGTTTTATATTTTCCTTTTGGTTTGCTATTTTTTTCCCAATAGTTAGCTGTTGTTTTAATTGTGCTATTTTTTGAATCAACAATATTTTGTTGTAAAGGGTTTTAGATCCATTCAAAACCTATTTTTCCTATCCAATCAAGAAAATCATGCATTCTCTAATGTGTCTAAGTATATCCTCTTTCATTCCCTTCCAAGAAAACCTCTCTCATATTTGTTTGTCTTATAATACCCTTGATGACCATCCAAAGGGGTATCATAAAAATCTCTTAATATCTTCCCCTTAGTTTTGGACCTTGGTACCAAGTATATTCTATTCTTGTAACAAACTAACCCATCAACAATGGTGTACCTATCATCTTCCATTTTCCCATCTAAGATGTTAGAAGCAATTAAATCCTTGCATATTTTTAAAATGGAAATTTCCCAATCAAAAGTCATGGAAAAGATAGAACATAAGGATAGTTTTCTAGAAAGAGCATCAACAACAACATTTTTCTTCCTCTTAACACACTTAATCTCAAAATTATATTAAGCTTGCAATTTACTCAGCCATTTCTATTGACAATCATTTGGGTTTGTTTGATTCAAGAATAACCTCAAAATATTATGATCAATCTTAACCATAAATTTCCCACAAACAAGATATTGCCTAAACTTGTATAGTGCATGCATGATTTCCAACATTTCTTTGTCATAGATAGCATATCCTTTTTTCCAATATTTTTAGTTTCCTACTCTCAAAGGTTATTGGATGTCCATTTTTAGTTAGGTCATCCCTAATACTTTCCCCAAATGAATTACATTGAACAAAAAATAGAGAGAAATCAAGAATTGCAAGAATTGGGCATGAACTCATTACCTTTTGAGCCTTTCAAACATTCTTTGAGCTTCCTTGGTAAAAAAAAAATCTCCTTAGTAAAATCAGTCAAGGGGGAATCAAGCTAAGATAAACCCTTGACAATTTTTTTGTAATAACTACATAACCCAAAGAACTCTCTCAACTAAATAAGGTTGGTGGGTGGAGGCCAATCAATGATAGCCTGAATCTTTTGTTGGTCATATTGCACACCCTGTGAACTTATAACATGTCCCAAGTATAAAATTTTAGTCATACCAAACTCACATTTTGATAACTTAACATAGAAATATTTCTTCTCTAAAATACCAAACATTGTATCCAAATGTTCCAAATGCTCTTTTCATGTCTTGCTATAAATTAAAATATCATCAAAGAATATTAAGAACAAAATTTTGAGCTGCCTACTAAAAACCTTATTCATGCAAGATTGGAAGGTTGCTATTACATTTGTGAGACCAAAGGGCATGTCAAGGAATTCAAAGTGACCATAGTGACAATGGAAAGCAATATTTTCCACATCATATTTCCTCATGCAGATTTGATGGTAACTTGACCTTAGATCAATTTTTGAAAAATATATTGCTCCATGCAATTCATAAATAATTTCATCTATCCTCAAAATTGGGTATCTATTCTTAATGGTTTTATTATTCAAGGCTTTTTAATCTATACACATTATCATTATGTCATCCTTATTTTTCACCAAAACTACAGAAGAGGCCAATGGACTAGAGCTAGGCCTTATGAACCCCATGTCAAGAGGCTCCTAGATGGATTTCTCTATATATTTCTTTTAATCTCTTGGGTGGCGGTAAGGGGTAGTGATTATAGGTTTGGTACCCTATTCTAACTCTATAACATTCTCAAATCCCCTATTGGGTGGTAACCCTAGAGGAAAATCATTGAAAACTAGACTATGCTTATCAAGAATTGATTGAATTTCAAAATGATTTGTACCTTGTTTCTTGGAAGAGCTTGTTGTGTGGATCAAAATTGCTTCTTCCCAAGCTAATTTTTGCCTTAAAAAATTCCTCTTCATTCTCTTAGAAGAAACTACTATAAGGGCTCCATTTGATAGGCCTCTTAACACAATTTTTTTCCCATTGGCATGAACCTTGAACTCCATGGTTTGATGGTTTGTTTAGTAACCTCAAATAGAATACAACCATTGAACACCAAAAATAACATCAATCTCTCCTATTCCCACCACACAAAAATAATCACAAACCTAATAGTCACCCAAGGTCATTTTGAGTTTCTGAACTACACGGGTGTAGGGTATAGTGAAACCATAAGTAATAGTGACACTAAATCCTTCAAAATATTTCATCTTCAATCCTATTTTGGATATATATAACCCTCATCTATGAATTTGTGGGTTGTACCATTGTCGATGAGAATTTTTGTCCTATGACCAGGTATCACTCCCTGAACTCTGAAAGGATGGTATCTAGGTGCTCCAGATAAGGCTGCAATAGTGACTCCTTTAATAGAATCTCTTTATTCCTTTATTTTGCTCCCCATTTGGTGTCAAAAAAATCTTCATTATCATCTATATATAAATTTGAAACAACCTTAATAAAATTCACTTGTCCCTTTCCCAAATATCTATGTCCTGGAACCCATGGTTCCCTACAAGAAAAGCAAAGTTTCTTTCTTCAAAGCTCAGATTTTATCACCTCATCCACTTTAATACCAGGTGTTTTTTGCACATTCTTGGGTGGAGGAGTTGTAGAATATTTTTTCTAAAAAAATCCTTTAATTTTCCATAGAACAGGTGGCTTGGATTGATGAGAAAGTGATTTCTTGGGTATAGAAACCTCAAGTTGTAGGCCCCTTTTGATTGCTTCCTGCAAGGTGGTGGGTGAGAATGCCTTAACTATAACCTTAACAGGTTCTTCAAGACCCTCAAGTAAAAGGTATATTATCCTCTTTCATACATTTTGGCACCATATCAACAGCCTTTTGAAATATCTCAACATATTCATTAATAGAATGTGTTTTCCTTAAGCTAGCCAACTCTCTAAAATACTCCTCATTCTTGAGCTCAAATCTATCTATCAAACATTGACTTAATTCATCAAAAAATATTTACTCAGTTATGGCCTTGTGTGATCATGCCTTGGTACCACCAATTATAAGAAACTCCTTCAAGATGTAGAGATGCATATTGTATGGCATCTTGCTCCTTCATGGGACTAAGTGTGAAATAGGTCTATAATTTTTGTAACCATGCTCTAGCTAAGATCTTATCTGCTCCATGAAAAGTAGGAGATGAAAGTTTATTTATCTTTCTCTTGAGTTCCTTCCCACTAGAATCTTGGTGGTGTTTATAACCCCTTAAAGTCATCATACTTTTCATTTGAGTGACATAATCATTGTAAGGGACTGAATTCTTGAATCCCTCATCTTGATTTTCATAGGATACTTAGATGGCTACTAATTCTCTTGAAAAATATTCCATAGGATTGGAAGGAACAATTAGATGTAGTAGGATCACCTTCAAGTAGAAAAATTGACTTGGTGGTTTTGAAATTGATTTGTTGGACCTCTGAAGAACTCCCTCTCTCCTTTGGTGACACCAAATTTTGGAGCTTCTCTGCTAGTAATCTCATCACTTCTCTTGTCTCTGCAAGACTACTAACAATTTGTTTCCAACTCTATAAATCTTGGAGGAATCTCTTATGCATTTCTTTCACATCAACCATCTTTTCATTCTTTTGATTATCAGCTTCAGTTGTTCCTAAAAGAGGGTTATTAGCAAGATCTTTATTTTTCTCCTACTACAAATACCTATGTTCCCTTTTAATTGGATGCATTAACAAACCCTTAGGCTGGAAAGAGGTATTTTCCGTAGGAGAAAAATAAAGATCTTACTAATATCCCTCTTTCAGGAATGAATAAAGTTGATAATCAAAAGAATAAAGAGATGGATGATGTGAAAGAAATACATAAGAGATTCCTCCAAGATTTGTAGAGGAGTTGGAAAAAAACTGTTGACAGTCTTGCAAAGAAAAGAGAAGTGATGAAATGTAATGATCTAACTAGGATAATCATTTAATTTAATTTTCTAATGCAAATATAGAAAACACAAAAGTTCAATAACAAATTCAAACAACGAAAATGAGTAGAGTAGGACATTGTGCACCCGTGGTTCAAATTTGGGGGAAAAAATGGAAGACACAGATGCTCAGGGCATGAGTGTCCTTGTAATGCTTTCTTGGATATATTTTTTCAGTCCTCTAATATCAGTTATGAGCTTTGAGTTTCTATTTGAAATTCTCTTGGAACACTATTAGATATTTTTGTAACTGAGTTTTTGTAAGTTGACAAGATATAGGGTTTCAAATGCAAGAATGAATAATGTGTCTTTAAAATCCTTTCAATCCTCTTCAAACCTGAGATTTGTGTTGGGAATTAGTGTCTCAACCTTTTTTCCTATTTTTTAGGAGTTCTTATTTTATAGGAGTATTTTTTGTGCCAAGAAATGAAGAATTAAGCATATCCTATTTTTAGGAAGTGGGACCCACTTGGAAGTTTCCTATTTTGTAGGGGGTATGTTGACTGGTTAACTCATGTTATGGGAGAATTCCACTCGTCACTTGGGAACTCATTCTGGGTAAAGTATTTTTTTAAATTTCTAGGACGAGCACTTGGATGCCAAGTGTCAATGTGTGGTGAGTTATAGGACCCACAATTGGCATATTCCTTTGTATGAGCATAGAGAGCAAGGAAGGGTGACACTTGTCATCATGAGAGAACTTTGAGAAAATAATATTATGAGATGCCTCTCAAAATTGCACCATGATGCCATGTGGCATCTATTTTAATTGTTGACCAAATTTCAGAAGGGAAAGTTGCTTTGCGAAGACCTGGTTGTCAGTTGGAGTCACAAGGAGTTGTGGTTAAGTTCTAAATTGGTAGAAATTCATATTTTCTCATAGTGGATGCCTATATTTATTGTTGCATGATTTATGGTGATTTTTACCTTGCATGTGGTTGCATGTGATTGCATATTGTTTGCATGTTCATTCATGCCAATGTATGATTGGTAGGATGATTTTGTGGAGAGATGGAACCAAATATTCTTTGTTATAGTTTGCATGCATGCTGAGACGATGAAGATGAAATATGGAAACCTTAGGAACCCATATTAGATATGTATAAATGTTTAATTCCTTAATGCATTTATATGATATTGTGATTGTATTATTTGTAAGTTGTTATGCTGTTGGATTCACTCTAGAATTGTAACACTATGAAACAACACCTACAAGAGTATAGACTTTGCATATTATATGTAATTGCCTTATTACTGTAATATAATTGATCTATGATTTGGTGTGTGGATTTATTAATCTTAATGCATGCGTTTTCTTAAGAAAATATAATAGAATAAAGGTTTGAAATAATTTTTTTGCAACCCTCTCCTTATTGATTTTCATTTAGGGAAGCATTTTTGCACTCGGATTTCCTTTCAGTTGGTATTAGATCTTGGCCAAATTTTCTATCCTTGGTGGTTTATATGGTTTTTTGTGCATATCTTGATTCAGTGAGAGAGTTCTTGCAAAGAGAACTTTGAAATATTATTGTAGGTTTAAGATGGAAAGCACATCAAGAAAAATACAAATGGAGAAATTCAATGGCGACAATTTTGAGTTGTTGAAAATAAAAATGGAGGATATGCTCATAGATCGAGATATTTGTGCTGGAATATCTAGTATAAAACTAGTAGCAACTTCCCAAGCTATTTTGGATTTAATGGATCAAGAAGCCAAGGGCCTGATAAGACTCTGTTTGGTTGATTTTCTGCTCTTGAATGTCCATAAGGAGAAAACTGCATATAGTCATTGGAAGAAGCTAGGTGATATTTATCAAGGAAAATCCTTGGTGAATAAGCTTTTCCTGAGGAAGAAGTTGTATTCCTTGAGGATGGAGGAAGTAGGTTTAGTTGCTGATCACTTGAATGCATTCAACATGCTAGTGGCTCAACTAGGTTTTGTTGGTGTGAAGATTGATGATGAGGACCTTTACATGTTACTACTTTGTTCTTTTCTAGAATCATGGGACCACTTAGTTATGGTATTGGAAGCTCAAAAACCACTTTCAATATGGAATATGTGGTTGCTTCACTATCATCTAAAGAAATACAAAGGAAGTCTTTTGAGATGACCAAGCATGCCCTTATTGTTTGTGGTAGATGGAAGGATAAAGGAAAGAATAAGGATAATAAGTATAAGTACAAGTTTTTAAGGAGATCCAAGTCTCTAGGGAGATCTAATTCTCTTGGAAAAGAGTCCAAGGCTAAATTTTAGAACTACAGTAAATTCAAACATTTATGGAAAGATTGTAAGGAGGAAAAAAAAAAAGTCTTTCTCCAATTCTGATTTTGATAAATCATCTTAGGATGATGTAGATTCTTTTTTCATTGCCTTGGAAATGCATGCATCTGAAGATGTGTGGTTAATTTATTTAGGTGCTTCTTTCCACATGACCTCTCACAAAAGTTGGTTCTTAAAGTATGAAGAGAATAACGATGGGAAAGTGTATCTAGGTGGTGACTCTCACTTGAAGATTGTTGGCTGTGGAAGAGTCAAGGTCTGATTCCCTAATGGTAGAGTGAGAGAGATTGATGGTATTATGCACATCCCTAGTTTGGCACAAAACCTACTCTAAGTGAGTAAGTTGGGTGATGCAAGAGTGCAAGTTGTTTTCTCAAGTAGCGGATGCAAGATGAATAGAGGCTCTATGGTTCTTGATAAGGGTGTTCAGATTGGTACTTTGTATAAGCTAGATGCATGCACAATTCAGTGTAATAGTGCTTCTGTGAAGTCCAAGAAAAGAGCTTTGTATTCTTCATCCTCACCATCATATCAAGAAGAAAAGAAGATTGTGGTGTCTACATTTGATGGTCATTCTTTCTAGGTACCTAAGGATGCTGATGCTTTGGAGATGAATCTATCAATGGAGAAAAAAATGTTGTGGCACTAAAGGCTTGGCCATATTGGTCAGAATGGTCTTAGAGCCCTAAAAAATAAGAGCCTTGTTTAAGGCCTTGATGATTGTAATCTCAAGTTTAATTTTTGTGAACATTATAAATGCAAAACAACACTATGTTTCTTTTTATTCTAGTTCTCATAAATCTTCTTAGGTTTTGGATTATGTGCATTTTGATGTATTTGGTCATGTTAATGTTTCCTCTTTAAATAGATCTGTGTACATTTTCTTATTCATAGATGACTATTCTAGGACATTTTTTAATTTCCTTAGAAGTAAATCTAAAGTTTTTAGTTAGTTTAAGGAGTTTAAGTCCTTGGTTGAAAACCAAATTGGTAGAAAAATCAAATGCTTGAGGATAGATAATGGTGGTGAGTTTTGTTCCACAAAATTTGATTGATTCAATAAGGATCATGGGATTGAGAGAAATAAGACAACTCCATACATCCCACAACAAAATGGAGTTGTAGAGAGAATGAACAAAACACTAATAGAGAGGGATAGGAGTATGCTGAGTGGTGTTGGCCTTGAACAAAATTTTTGGGACAAAGTTGTAGCTACTGCATGTTACCTAATTAACAAGTCTCCTACTTTGGAACTTGTTGGAAAGATACCTATTGAGGCATGGTCTAGCAAGAAGTCCTCGATGAGACATATCAGATTCTTTTTTGTAAGGCATATGCTCCTATGCCTGATGTGAAGAGATCTAAATTGAAGAACAAGGTAGTGAAGTGTATCTTCATCAACTATGGATTCGGTATGAAAGGGTACAATATTTGGTATCTAGTTTTAGAGAACGTGCTTTATAATAGAAGTGTCATATTCCATGAGCTAAAACCTTCTACATTAGATATACAACCAAATATGAAAGAGAAAATGGAGGTAGTTCAAATTCCACCCACACCTGAAAAGGATGAACTATGCACTCTTGGTGGACTTGCTGATGAGGAGAGATCTAGTATCTTTGACAACTCAAAAGAAGATCCAAAACCTCAACCTCAGTAATTAAGGAGGTCTACGAGAGAAAGGAAGCAACCAGATAGATTTGGTTATTCTATGTTAGACTCTAGTTACATCTTTTCTTTGATTGATAAAATTGATGAACCTAGGAAAGTTAGAGAGGCTATGTTTATGCATGATGTATATTCCTAGATGGAAGCCATGAATGAAGAGACGCCAAAATTGAAAAATAGTGGTACATTAGATATGGTACCTTTTCCTGAAGGATGTAATCTCATTGGATGCAAATGGGTATTCAAAAATAAAATGGGTCTTGATGGCAGTTTTGAGAAGTATAAAGCATGGTTGGTCACAAAGGGATATTCCTAGGTGGAGGGAATTGATTATGAGGAGATTTTATCCAATTTTGCTAAGTTGACATCCATTTGTTTCTTATTATTACTTTCAGTAGCTTATGACTTTGAACTTCAACAAATGGATGTGAAGAAAAAATTCCTTCATTGTGATTTGGAGGATGAATTTACATGTCGCAACTAGAGAATTTAACTGTGAAAGGAAAAGAGAATTTGGTATGCAAGTTGAGAAAATCTTTGTATGGTTTGAAGCAATCTCCTAGGATGTGGTACAAGAATTTCAACACCTATGTGTTGTCTTTGAGATTTTAGAGATCCAAATCTGACCATTGTGTCTATTACAAGACTAATAATTGTCACATTCTCATTATTGTCCTATATGTGGATAATCCTATTATGCAGGGGATGAAGCTTCCTATGGAGGATTATCCAAAATATCATACTGAGATGGAGGAAATGACCAGAGTTACTTATGTGAGTGTTTTTGGTAGCTTTTTGTACACTATGGTTTGTACTAGGCCAAACATAGCCCAAGTTGTGGGAGTCCTTAGTTGGTTTATGGCTAATCCTAGACGGGTGGACTAGGATGCAGTTAAGAGAGTGTTTAGGTAATTGTGAGGTACTTTTGAGTATGCCCTATGCTTTCATGGTAGACCCATTGGACCTCAAAATTTAGTGAGAATCCATGGATATGTGGACTTTGATTGGGTGGGTGACATTGACAGTAAAAGATCCACCAGTGGATATATTTTCATGATGTTTGGTGGTGCTATTAGCTAGGTGAGTAAGCAACAAGATGTGGTTGCTTTATCCACTATTGAAGCAAAGTATATGAAATATAGTTATTCTTGTAAAGAATCCATTTGGCTTAAGAGGTTGTGTTTGGATATTAGTTTTGATGCAGGACATATTACTATCTATTGTGACAACTAGAGTGTTTTGTCTTTAGTGAAGAATCCTACTTTTCATGCTCGAACAAAGAACATTGATATACAATTTCATTTTGTTTATGATATGGTGGAATATGGAAAGGTGAACTTGGAAAAGGTGGACACTTTTATGAATTTTATGGATGCACTAATGAAGCCATTGTGCACAGAGAAGTTCAAATGGTGTTCTCGTTCTATGGGCCTTTGGACCTGAGCAATGTTGTAGTATTATAATGACTCTTGAAGGTCTTTGACAAGTGGTGGAATATTGGGAATTGGTGTCTCAACCTCCTGTCCTATTTTTAGGAGTTCCTATTTTATAGGAGTATTTTTTGTGCTGAGAAATGAAGAATTAAGCATCTCCTATTTTTTAGGAAGTGGGACCCACTTGGAAGTTTCTTATTTTATAGGGGTGTGTTGACTAGTTAACGCATGTCATTAGAGAATGCCACTTGTCACTTGGGCACTCATTCCGGGAAAAGGAATTTATAAAATTCCTAGGAGGAGCACTTTAATGTCAAGTATCAGTGTGTGATGAGTTTCGAGACCTACGATTGTCATATTCCTTTGTATGAGCACAAAGAGAAAGGAAGGGTGACACTTTTCATCATGAGGAAAATTTGATAAGTCATGTAAGACCTATATCACATAACATAAGAAAAAATAATTCCCCCAAAGTGAGCAATGGTTCACATTTTCCTTAGAAGAAGGATGACAAAAATGAGAAGAAGCCCAAGAAGGTGTGGAGAGTGAAAAGTCAACAAGAAGCACCAAATGTGGTTACTTCTACCTCACATCACTAAATATTAGTGATAGGGAATCAATCCAAGGGGAGAATAATTAGTATCCTATTCATCTATGAAAGTGATAAGGAGATCAAGTCAGGTAAAATAATTTTTACAAATTTCTAACGACTTGATGGTTGTAGATTTATGGTTACATTCTTGCTCTTTGAAGTGCTTGTCAAAGGGGAAGAATATTTGTAGCTAAGAGAAAAAAGTTTTGTAGTTTCTCTAAAATGATCCTTGTCTACAAGAAGAAGAGATATGTCTTAGGGGGATTTTTTTGTATACACACTCAAAATTTCTTTTGTTATAATTGGTATAGTGTGGTTCCAATTGTTGTCAGACCATTGTGAATTGGTTCAGAATAGTCTAGTTGATACAAAGCCCAAAGTGAAGAAAATTCTTGAGTATGCTAGTAGAGAATGAACCAAGGTCTAAGGGGGAGCTGCTATTGGTATCAAATCAACATTATACTTGATATAGTACAGTCTAGAATATCAATTGGTACAAAGAATGAATTTGAAAATCTACAATTGGTATCAAACCTAATTGGCTCAGAGCATGTAATGGCACTTCAACTGGCATCAGATAGTGTTAATTGGTACAAAGTGGTTGGAGCATATGGTTTTTTCATTATAATCAAATAAGGAGAGAAAAAATTGGTATTAGTTAGTATCACTCAAAGGGAGAGAAAAATTCCCTTTTTCTATTGCTAAGGAGAAGTAGAAGTTGGAGCAACATGGTGACTTGAGACAAGATGTTCAAGAGTGTGACCCTTTGCCATTGATGTCAAAGGGGGAGAGATTTGAGAAAATGCTCAAGAAAGTGAGCATGGGAGAAAAGTAGGAAAATGATCATAAGGGTGATCAAAGGATCAATGAGCTAAGATGTTATCAACCATTGGCTACAAGTTGAGCATCTATTTTTTCCATCAATGACAAATGGGGAGATTGTTGGCATATTTTTTTCATTGATGTCAAAAGGAGAAATCAACATTAATTTCAAAAAGAGAGATCAGAGGTGAAATGGAGCTGATGTCAAAAGAGGGATCAGGAGTGAGATGGAACTCAACCTGCAAGTAAGGATGTTGGCATTAATGCAAAGTGTAATTGATGTCACAAAAGATATTATAAGTGAGATGGACTTGATCATAAAGGGAAGATTGTTGGATGATGACAAAAGGTTTCATTGCTGCAAAAAGGAAACTTAGTGGTGTGCTTGTATGTCATGAAGACCAAAGGATCAATGTCTGGAAGAGTTGGTGTAGAGTGATGAAGACATGAGCATGTATATGAAAATGTTACAATTTTGCTCAAGATGTTGCATTGTTGTCATGCAAATTTGTCATGGTGTTGCAGTGAATTCTTCTAGGTGTTTGAAGAAAAATCAACATGTAGATTTGACATGGGTTTTCTGAGAGCTTCTCAGAAATATAAGTTGCAAGTCCAGAGGTTGAAGGATGAGCTCAAAATGGAATTATTTGTGCTCTTAGACAAAATTAGGGTTTATTGGTTAAACCCTAAGTTTGCAATCATGGTGCTCTAACAAGTTTTCTATTTTGTCATTGACTACCTACTAGAGGTAACTGGTCACATAAGTTGCGACTTATGTCTTTGAAGTCATGGGTATGACCGACCCCCTTTCCTAGCGATTACCAGTTGAGAAAATATTTGTTGCATTTGATATTTCCTAAGTATCATGCAAATATTTCCCTTTGGTGAGATCAGCGGTGTTGGTTGAGGCAGCAAGATCTAACAGCCTCCCCACCAGCCCTCTGAGTTTTTGGTGGGTCCCAACTAAGTCCCTTGGGGAGCAAGGAACTATGTAGATCAAATGGTGTTTTGATCAAATGGTGCATGAAGTTGGTATTGGGTCCTAATGATGTAAGACAAACACCTGGAGATCAAAGTTGCAAGATATATCAAAGAGATAACACAATATCATAATGAGTAGTTGTAGTGTCATTTCGACATGGCAATGACAACTTGATCAATGGTAGAGATCAAGCCTTGGAGATTGGATAGTGTTCATAGTGAGTCTAGTGGGACTAGATTAAGTAAAAGGTAATAAAGGAAGGCGTAAGTGGGAAATGAGGTGTGGACAGGTGGCGTTAACCCATATCAGGGAGACCTTTGGATATCAAGTTAAGAAACTTTAGAGTCCCTTTGACACTCTGATGGTGGGTCCATCAAAAATATGGTGACATATAGCTTGGTCGCTTCACATTGTTGTTGTGAAGTGAAGCAATATGAGGGTTCTCGCGATGAGTGATGAAAAGGTGAAGGTGACATCAAAGGCGGATAGATGGCAGTAGCCCTCCAGCCCACTAAGATTTAGTGGGGGATAGTGTGTTGGAATTATGGAGCCTTGCAACATGAGCATGAAGTCTGGATGGTTTGTGTTGGTTGTTCTTGTGTTTGCATTAATGTCAACATAGTGAGAACTGAATGGGAAGTCTACTTGGTTTACCGGAAGCTGTTCTCTGCCGGTAATGTTCTTTTGTGATGAGCTAGTGTGTTGGTATTTGAGTCCAAAATTTGCTACAGTAATAGATATGACTCTAATATATTAACCATGTTATCATGACTCATTCAGATAGCTATATCCTAGATCTTGAGAAGTTTTGGGTTGTGAGTAGAAAGTTATCTCTGATAGAGTTCAACTCGATATCTTACTAATGTTCCTTGCTTTGCATATCTATGTGGGAGACACCACATTTTCTTAAAGAGAATATCTTATGCTATGGTTTTGTTGGTAGTCTCTATAATGGTGGTATGATGAGAAATTGGTGTGTTCTCAGATCTGGAAGGTGTTTTCTTTGAGGTTGGTTTGTTGGTTTGGAGATTCTATGAATTATGTTATAGTCTTGGCCAAACTAACCTATGCAATTCACTATGGAGACTAGTTATGCTTTATGAATGTTAGTTGACTTGGTATAATGCACTACATGGATAAAATGTTTAAATCATATATAGTGTCAACAAGAGAGTTTTGATTATTTTGTTTTAATCTAATTAGGCCAACATAATTGATGAATAAGATGTACTTGTATATATGTAAGATGTTCTGAAGGTGAGAAGTGTGTGTGAGAAGTTTGAGTGAGAAGTGGGTGTTTGAGTGTCGAAGAAAGGTGAAAGAAGATCCGAGCCTAAATACTTTATCAGTTGGGGATCAGAGTAGATTAGTTGAGCGACTATTGTTTGTGGCAATGCTTCATATTCTAAGCTTCATTGGAACTAAACCATGCACATTGAAGTTGTATTCTATTAGTTCAGTCTTTTGGTAGTGAGCCACAATCTTTGTATCCTGGCGGTTAGCCATCTTTTTTATTAAGGAAATGAGCCTTTTAAGGATAGTGAGTCCTAGCAGTGAGCCCTGTAATATCTTGTATCTGGATATAATATATTATGAGTTAACCCTCACTGTGGTTTTTCTCTTTTTGGGTTTTCCACATAAAAATCCTGGAGTTCATGTGTATGGTTGCATTGATTTGTTTCTATGTTCTCTCTTGTTGATTAAAAAAAAGTTGTGATAATGGTTAGATGGATTTTATTTCAATGGTTTTATGGAATATTGATTCACCTCCCCTCTCAGTATTCTAGATGTTCAACACAATGTAGATTGAATGGCAGTTGATGTAATGGTGTCCATTGAGTTTATTCACATCGCTGACTTCAGAATGAATAAAGGCTTATGTGTTGCAGTGATACTTGATGAATGAACATGAATGGTGTAGATTCAAAAGGTAAAGATCTAAAAATGATTGCTAAGGTGCTTCACATCACAAAAATGAATGATGATTCCTGAAGCAAATAAGCGATATGCGATGGGTATGTATACAAAGGAACCCAAATCAATGACATGGGTTTAAAGGAAAATAATCTGACGATGGTGTTTTAAAGATGATTAGATGAATGGAGAGCTAGAGGATCATGGCATGAAGTGATGAGATCAACGACCTAGATTCAAAGGTGAAGATACACAATGGCTAAGTCCGTGTAAACAAGGTTTCGACTGGTAATTGATATAGAGGAAATAATTAATTGGTCCAAATATATCTATGACCTATGTTGGTGAATATTTGATTGGAAAAGCGACAACACAACTTGCAAGGGAGATGGATAGAAGAATCAAATCATACAATCAGAGGAACTCATTTAATGCATATCTGATTATAGGGTGCTATTCTTAGCAAATTATTTGTATTCAAATTAAATTTTGTGAGGCTCAATGTAGAGTTTGTGTAATGAAGCTTTTTGGAAAACCCTAACAAGTGATCGAGATCATAATTGGATCACATAGTCAGGAGAATGCATTTAATGTATTCTAGGTTTAGGGTTTTGATGGTTGTTTGGTTTAACAAATTTAGCAAATCTGTGAAGTGTGTGTAGCTCAATGCATTGATAGCTTGTTGTGTAGAAGCTTGTGTGGAAAGGAAACCCTAACAGAGGTTTCTAGATGATTGAGACATGAGTGAGAATCTTGAGGCAGAAATTATAGGTCAGTGAAGGAGGAAGAAAACTAGAAAATTGTCTGTGTTGTATTTTCTATGTGTGATTTTAGTGAGAAGATTCTACAAGGGAAAATACAGTGTCAAATAGAGTTATGTATTGTTGAGTTTGCAGCAGAGGAATATTGATGAGTGTGTAGTGCAGCAGATAGAGTATGCACAATCTAAATGAGTAGAACCCAAATAAAAACAAAGATCCAAATCTGGGTTAATATTCAAGTGCAAAGGTGCAGTTGCAACAAGGTAGAATAGTGATTATTCTAAGTGTAGAAGAGAGTGAAGTGTAGAGGAGAAGAGAGTGCAAAGTAGAGGAATGTGTTGTTGAGAGTGCAGTATCAGCAGTAGAGATTAAGTTGCAAAGATTTCAACAAAGTAATGTGCAGTTGCAAAGTAAGTTGCAACACTGAATTGTAATCAAAATATATTTGTCAATACAAATATGATTGGTTGGTGCCACTGGATAACTGAGTTGGTGCTTAGTGTAGGGGATTGGTGTCTCCTTAGATTTGGTGCTCCTAAATCAGGGAGTTGGTGCTTCCTTGGGTTGGTGCCCTAAAATATTGTAACAAAAGATTTATTTGTGACGCTGAATTTGAGTAGTACACTCAAGCATCTTTTGTCACTGTATTTTTTCCCATCTTGGGTTTTCCACGTATATCATGTGTTATGGTATTTTGTGTGAAAGTGTATTTATTTGTGTGTGTGTTTAGTTAATCTATAAATTAAGGTCTTAATGAATTAATCTACATAAAATACTCAGCTAAAAGAAGTCATCTACACAAAGGTTTTAAGGGCTAAGTTTTATTATCTACTAATTCACCCCCCCTCTCAATAGATTGTTGTGTTCCAACATTATTTTGACAAGAGTTTATTTCATTTTCTACTTCCCTTAGCTCTTGTTCCAGTCTTTCACTTTTTTCTCTTTCTCCAATTTTTGTTCCCATTGTTGATTTTGTTTCCCAAGTTTTGTTTTAATTTTTTTGAAGTGGATTTTTCCGCATCCTATTTTTTTTCTCTCTCATCTAACCTTTGCTTAAATTCATTCAATTCCACCTCTATTTGTTTATCCTCTTATGTTTATTTATCATCTTTTCTTGCAGATGCAGAGGCATATTTTTTATTGTTTTTCCTAATTCATTGGTCTTGTTATCTGTTGCTTTCCTCTTTGCTTTCTCATTTAAGTCTTTCTGTAACTTTTTTATTTGAATCTAAAACTTTTTTTCTCTCTTGCTTTATCAATGATGTTCTTCTTTGATACATTAATTTTTTTAGAATTTTTGTATCTAGAAAAATCCAATTGGAAACTACTCACCTGAAATTCAAAGTGATCCATCTGATTTTTTGGTTTATTTTGAACTATGGGAACAACAAACATGTACTCCATGATTTCTTTATTTTGTTTAAATGTGGGTAATACCCTAGTTGTTGTAGGCTCTAAATTTATAGTAGATGAACTCTCTATCAGTTGCTTCCTTTCTTTTTTATACAATTCTAATTTATTTTTAAACTCGTCATTGTAATAAAAACTTGGGGACATAGAAATAATGGAATGCTTGAAGATGAAGGACTAGGAGTACTTGCAGTTGATGTTGCAACCACACTAACTAGAGGAGTAAATGGAAATAACTCTTTTGGGGTGGAATTGGTAGTTGGACTTGGACGTGCCATAATCCTTGCCTTCTTTAGTATGCCTTGATCACTGGGTGTTTGTGTGGTATCTTGTATTGTTGGCCTCTTATGTGTAATTTGTTGTTGAAGCACATGTTGACCACTACTAGTACTACTACCCATACCATCACCACCAGTGGTAGTGCTAGTTGCACTAGTTCTCCACCATAGGAATGTCCTAGTTGTGATTGTATTTGACCATGAGGATTAGGATTTGAAGCTTTAAAAAATGAGTTGTTTTAGTTGTACTTATATGCCCTTGGTCTATTTTATTTGCTCCAAGGCATCGTTTATCAATTGGTTTTCTAAGGTATTCATATATTATCATCCAAACACCTTGTCCTTGGGACCCCAAAGGACCACATTCATAACCCATTTTTCAGCAATGGCTACTCCTAAAGTAAATGTTTGTTTTGTGGTCTCACTTAAACCAGATTTGATATTGATTACATCATTAGTTTCTTCAAATTCATCATCAGTTTCTTCACATTCATCATCAATCTCTTCATGTTCATTGTGATTGGTATGCTCTATATTCCATTAATTGCTACACTCAAAATCTTCTTCAATCTCTCCAAACTTTGCACTAGTTTTTGGTTCACCTAGCTCCTTCCTTATAGACCAAAAGGAAGTGATTTTGTATTGTGATAATTTTTTTATTATAACATACTTATCTAGATAGTTTTGCATTTTTACTCTACTAAATGGTTTATCACACTTTTCATAAAAATTGTTGTACCTCTTGATGTGATTCTCTGCTCTTGTTTGTTGGTGGAATGCCATAATTTCTGCTGATAATTGTTCAAAAGAAATACCTTTCTCAACAACAATTTTCTCCATTTCTATTTTGACCTCATCCCAAGAATCCTTGTTTCTCAAGTTTTCAAGCAAGGGTTTACTTTGATGTTCAATTCTACTTGCAACATTCTTATTGGCCACACTCCTTAATTTAATGGTGTCACATGGATCATACTACCAGTGATAGACAACATCAAATTTAAAAAAAATCAAAAGATCATGTGGCACACTAAATTATTTCCTCTCGAATGTGAACCCTCCACATGAAAAAGTTAAAGAAGGAAATAAGGTCTTCTTTTGTTGACTAACAAAGTATAGTTCATCAATACTCTCTATTTTCCTTACATATTCTAGTGCAAAAACCATTTTTGTCACATGTATTGGAAGTTTGTATGGCTCTACTCTTGATCCATAAAATATTAGCATAGTATATTCTTTCATTAAGTACCAACCAACCAATTCTATTTCTTTTCCTATTTGAATACAACTTCTACAAGACATAGGCAATCTAGCCATTGGAGTATTTGTAATTGCTTGATACAATGGAGCCAAAAAGTAGTCTACAAAATGATTGTAGTTCCTTCGAGAATCATGCATCCTTATCTTAGTGGTCCAATCATATACTAGAGCCATTTTCTTTTCCTCAACATTCCTATAGGGTTGAATTTGAAGCTTGTTGGTATGAAACATTCCACTAAATTTGAATAGAAAAAAATAGCACAAGTAGGTTGTGAATTTTAAACATCTTAGTGGAACCTCCTTTAATCATTAAAAAATGTTTATACGTGGATTCTACAATGTGCTCAAGAAAGTTATATTTTATAGGTTGTCCATTATAATGGATATTAAATACCATTTCAAGGAGGCTTGCACCCACTTCCTGATTGCTATTCAGTTTGAGAAAAAATGCTACCATTGAAATAGTATTCTAAACCCATGGTCTAAAATTAAAAAATCATAAAGAGGCTTATGATTACTTTTCAATAAGTTTCTTTTACAATCCAGAACTATTTTATTTAGAAAATTATTTTTCTCCCTTTCATCTGCTGCTTCATAATCACTAGCAAGATTTTCTAGGTCAATGTGGACATTTCCAAATTCTTCAATTAGAAGCCCCATCACATTTCCAAATTATTCTACAAAAATGGATAAAATTTCTTCTTTTCTATCTTTATTAACAACTACTCTTTTGTTATCATCATAACTATGGGAAAAAACCATAATAAATGATGGGCAAGGGAAAACCTCATGTAACAACATTTGCCCTAATCCACTTACCCATGATGCATTGACATTATTAATTTGAATTTAGTTTGCAACCTTATTCTCACATGAAAATATAAGTTCTGAGGTAAGCCTATGGTATTCATCAGTGAAACCTATGGTTTTAAGCACTCCAACATAATCTATTTTTCTATCTGATTTTTCTTTTCCTTTCCCAACAAATTTGTCTGGTCTGCTAGTGGTGGTAGACATGATTGTACAGTGTGAATTCCCTCTTAATTCCTTCTTAATTTTTCTTAAGTCTCTCAATTTTTCAACCCTAAACCCAAAGTTTGACAAAATAATATTTTAAGAAATGATGAAACAGCGGAATTCTACCTTTCACTTACCCAAATTTTGATTCTTGAAAAGATTAATACTGACAGGTGTGGACTGGCTTTGTTGGAACCCGAATGTCCCTAGTGTACTGCAAGAGCTTTCTCAACTTTAGCAGATTTAGTAGCCATCAAACCATTTTCCTTGATAGCAATGAAAACCCATTCATCTTCATTTCCATTTTCTTTATCAAATTCTTCATCAGCCACACCTTCTTCAACATAATAGCATTTCTTTTGAAATCTAGGTTTGTCGGCTTAGACCTAGGAACTCTTTCAGGACACCTTGAAGCAAAATGACCTATTTTACTACAAGAAACATTTAATAGGAAACTTTCCTTTATACTTACCTTGTCCTCTATCTTCTTTCTTCACAATCAGTGCTTCCAACTCTTCTACCTCTCTTTCTTCATCTTCAAGCTATTTCATCTCTTCCTCATACTTGAATGTCTTTCTAGAACTCTCTCCCAGATCATATATTTTCTTGTTTCTTCCAGATATAGAGGCCTTAAATGCAGATTCAGTCTTGGGGGCAGAATCACCAAATTCACTCAACTCAAAGGCAACAAGTGTACCAATCAACATATCTCTTGTCACATTTGTTACTGTTCTGAGCTCTTCAATAGCATGAGCCTTTGATTTGTAAGAGGGAGGCAATGATATGAGCACTTTAGCTACAATTTCTTGTTCATCTAGGGTACCACAGGAACATCTAATACCCATCACAAGTTCATTTACTCTTTGCTTAAAAGAAGAAATATTTTCATCTTCACCCATCTTCAAAGTTTCATACTTTCCTTTCAAACTTTGTAGCTTAGCGACCTTCACAAGTGCATCTCCTTCATACAAAGTCTCCAACTTCTTCCAGATTTCATGAGCTATCTTCAGATCCATCACATTTGTCATTTTTGAATCTGTCAAAGCACTCAACAAAGCTTCAATAGCCCTAATGTTAATCTCAGCCTCTTTAATCTCATTAGGAGTGGAAGGACCATTCTAAAGAATAACATATTTTTTCTTTGTAATCTTCTAGAAGGGTTCACCAATACACCTCAAATGACACTCCATTCTGGATTTCCATAGAGAGTAGTTTGTTCCATTGAATCTAGGACTATCCTTCTTGTATGATGCCATCTCAGATCACCTCAAGCTTTTAAAACTCTTCAAAGGAACCTACTTTGATACCAATTGTTGGAAAAACAAGGACATACAACTAAGAAGGGGGGTGAATCAATTGTCATAGAATATTTAAATTTTTCAAACTTAACTTAACTTAATCTCAGGTCTGATGAATGAACAATAAACCATAAACAATCAGCACATCAAAAACACAAAGAACACCAATATTTTTTATGTGGAAACCATGTTAAGGGAAAAACCACAATGGATGTCATTCCACAATATTATACCTTGTTAAAAGTATAATGAAGAATAATGGGAATGCACATGCATTCAGGCATAATGCCTAGAGCTCACTGCTCAAATATAAGAGGGCTCACTACCCAAAGAAGACACACTATCTTACAACAATTCAGATTAGATCCTTAGGGTATGAACTGAGAGAATGGATTCTAAAAAAGCTTGATTACAGTTCCGGTTAAGCACAGAAACACTCCTTCACACTTCGCTCAAACTTCTTCACACTCTACTCTAGAATCAGATGATTAGGTCACTATTTGCACACTTTCTCTTTTTTTGGCACTTCTTCACTACATAACTTCACACAAAAAACAAATCTTAGACATCCGCAAAATGGAATTACATCAACAACTTTGTTGGCCAAAATAAAATATAAATCATATACACAATGTCAGCCCAAATTTACAAGTAAATTTTCAATGTGAATCAAACACCATCAACCACAACATAATGAAGACTTAAAACAATATCCTTGAGTGCACCAAACATTGAAATTTTAATCTCCAAGGACCCACAATACATTACAACCACCATGTTAGCCAAGAACATAAAAACCCGAATACATAAGAGAAAAATTACTGACCACGAGCACACCGATCAACGCAAACATGCAACAAAGATAGAGCATGATCTAGAACCATCCACAAGAATCAAGAATAATCAGAGAAGCATCCAAAACAACTGAAATTACTAGAATCACATCAACTTCAATCAGGAACACTAACTAAAGCCACAAAAAAATGTCAGAACACAATTGTTCATAACACGATTAAATCTTCACACGAACCTCTAAAAATTTTGAAGGATAAACTAGATACACTCAAAAATAAACCCTTTAGTTCACAATGACTGATCATCAACGTACTGAGCAAGACACCTTCATGAACTTCAATGTTCCACTGTCAATCTGCAACTCTTTCTTTAACAATTTTCTCAATATCCTCGACATATATAGCCTACAATACATCAATGCTAATAGTGTTGACATCAATGACAACCACATATCAAAAACACAACCACAACATCCAAAAAACATTTCCTTGATGCCGCCATTGTTTGTAGAGAAGCAACTGAATGTGAAGAGCATAAAAATGGTGGATGACGATGAACTTTGGAGTTCCCTATTTCATATCACTCATTGTGGGTTTCAAGGCTCTTGTCCTCAATGCATTGACAAAATGTGATGGAATGTTCTCATCATCACCCATCACTATTGTGTATCCCCATTTCTTTTTCCAACAACAATGCATGATATGTTTGTAAAGTGATGGTGGTCCTGTGGATAGATCTCCAATGGAAATTTTTTGAGTTTTATTTTAACGATGAGAAAGTGTGTAAATGTTACACCCCAAATCATGTAATTACTATTTATTATTACTATGTGGAGTAAAATGTGAATTTCAAACGTGAATGAATTGTGCTTACACTTGTTATTGATGCATTATATGTGAATTCTATCTCATTTAACATTATGAAAATTACTACATATGTAAAATGGATGGTTATTGAATTGATATTTTAACCTTGGAGATGTATTATGTATACTACATATTTTGTGAACAGCTGACTACCATGAGCATGTGTTAGTGAATGTAAGTAAATGTTCATTCCTCCAAGCGGAGGGGAAGTATCAATCAAGAGAAGATCTTGGTTGAGTAACCAGAAACGTAACATATCTAGGCTTATACACACACCAAAGCTGAATAGTCGAGTCTAAACATAGAAGTGGGAAGTTGGTTAGTCATCCTTAGTCTGTTGTGTTTGTATTAGTAAAGGTCTTGGTTACTATCAAGAGCATTATTGGGTGATGATTTTCTATTTGATCTTGTGAGCTCCTTCCTTATATCACTATGCTTGATTTTGTGGTTGATGAGTGTTTATACATATATACATGTGAGCATTCATGCTTGAAAATAATGTATATATGTATATATAAATATATATATATATATATACATAACATCTATGTGTGTTTAAATACCAAAGTAGTGGTCTATAATTGATTATCATATTACTATTAAATTAATATTTATATATATGTATGAGAGTGCATATATATATGCATTGTTGAATAGGACAACTGAGAGGGGCAGGGGGTTAATCAATTCTCACAGAATTAAACCTTTAATTCAATCACCAGAACTAATACTTAATACTGCTTATATGATTAATCATCAAATGCCAATGCAAAAACTCAAATCCAACACATAAACACAATAACACCAGATTTACGTGGAAAACCAAATGAGGGAAAAACCATGGTGAGGATTAAATCACACTATAGAGAATATCAAAACTGATTACAAGAGGCTCACTGCCAGAAATAAGGCTCACTACCTGAAATAAGGACTCATTGTCTAGAAGGATTCACTTTCCAACAGGGATAACAACCCAGAGGGCTCATTGCCACAAAGATACAAAGAAGACTTGTTACAAATAGACTAAAATCCCAATGCAGCAAAGGATTCCACCACAATCACTCGATCCACTTGCATGAATGATAGAGTTCATCTTTTGCTCACTTCATCCAGAAACTCAACATTAAGCTTTGCATTGATCTTCAACACTTGCAACACACACACTCACTAAATAGAATCAATGTCGCATCTAACTACACTTCCTCTTTTCTCTTTATCGCTCTTCTTCTTCACTCTTGTATATTTTCCATCACTAAATCATCTTGCATTTATACCATCTTCAACTTTGAAACATATCCAAAATTGGCCATCCAAATCAAAATTCAAATTATCTCAATGCCAAAACATCCTAGGGTGGAATTAGAATGAGGGCGACCCAAAAAAATGCTTCATAGGGACCCAAATAGATCCAACACACTTCATCAACCTCGAAAGTAGTATTTCACAAGGTCAACCAAAACTAGTGTAAAACACATAGAACCATTAAGCACAAATATTCTAGATACCAAAATTATCTTCAATACAATCAGGAAAACTTAACTTTAGAACCACAATTCATAAGACTTCATCAAAGAGAAATATAGACCAACAATATTTCTCTCAAACCTCAACCGAAAAAATAGAAAACCATAGTTTACAACTGGTGAACACAACTTGCACTGTACAAAAAATCAACATCCAAAAATCTGGATATAGCACCTTCTAACAACCATGAACAACATGTTTGAAGCACACAACCATAGGAGAAAATTTGGAGAAAAACTTGGAGCAACCATTGAACACCTGTAGCATATCTTCATTACATTTTTCTCAATATCCTCGACATATACAACCAACAACAACTAGTAGATAACCAGTTGATCAGTTGACATCAATGACAACACCTTCAATATTTCCATTCTTGCAACAATCTCCCCCTTTGCCATTGATGGCAACACATGATGTGAAACAACATCAAAGACAATATACTAGCTTTGAATACACTTTTTGTTTCTCCCCCTTTGTAGATAATCTCTTGTATGCTTCCTTTTCTTTCACATGCTTCTTTTCCCATACTTCCTCTCCTTTTTCACATGCTTCTTCTCCCCCTTTTACATCAATAGAAAATGAAAAATAATATTTTACATTGATTTCTCCTTTGACATGAAAAATAAAATACACATAGTGACAACACCTGATACTACCTGCTCCCCCTAAGAGGTAGCCACCAAAACATCAACCCAGAAGAAAGACAAATCCATAGATCCACCAGAAGGATGCATCTCCATATGCATCTAGTTCAAGAAAGGAGGGGAAATAACCCCTAACTTCTCTCAGAGATACTCAAAATTATCTTTAGGAAGAGCCTTCGTGAAAATATTAGAAATTTGATCCTTCATCTAAACATACTCAAGCTTTACTTCATTCTCCATGACCTTCTCTCTCAAGAAATGATACTTGATAGATATATGATTCATCCTCGAGTGCATCACCAAATTCTTTGAAATGTTAATTGCACATGTATTATCACAAAAAATAGAAATGAGATCATCATATATCACCATGATGTCTTTTAATGTCTATTTAATCCATAGAACTTGTGTACAACAAGATGCAACAACAATATACTCAGCTTCAATAGTAGACAAGGATACTGAATCTTTCTTTTTACTCGACCATGCCAAAAATCTACATCCAAGAAAGAATGCACCACCACTTGTACTCTTTCTATCATCTACACATCCAACCCAATCTGCATTTGTATAGGCACTAAGTGTAAAATAAGTATCTTTAGGATACCACAATCCATAATCTGAAGTTCCATTCAAATATCTAAATATTATTTTAATAGCAACAACATGTGTTTCCTTAGGATATTCTTGAAATATAGCCACAAGATAGACAACATGCATAATATTTGGTCTAGTAGCAGTCAAATATAATAGTCCACCAATCATAGATCTATACTTGTTTTGATCAACCTTAGGTGGATCATCATATTTACCAAATTTGTAACCATTAACCATAGGAGTACTTACCGGTTTGGAACCATCCATCCGAAAATTCTTCAACATCTCTCTAACATACTTAGACTGTGAAATGAAAATTCATTTATCTGTTTGATTAATCTATAGCCCAAGAAAGAAATTCATCTCCCCAAAATAGACATTTCAAATTATTTCTACATCTCTTCTGCAAACCTCTTGCACATATTTTCATTTCCTCCAAAGATAATGTCATCAACTTACACTACTATAATCAAGATTTTGTCATTTTCAATCTTAAAGTATAGATTACTATCCATCATACCTTTGTTAAAACCTTGTTGAATCAAATACCTATCCAATCTCGCATACCAAGCTCTAAGATCTTGCTTCAATCCATATAAAGCTTTCTTCAATTTGTACACCATATCCAATTGATCTGTCAACTAAAATCCTTTCGATTGTTCCATATAAACTTCTTCTTCTAGCTTACCATTCAAAAATGTTGACTTGACATCAATTTGATAGACCTTAAAGTCTTTATGAGCAGAAAATTCCAAGAACATCCTTATAGCTTCCATTCTTGCTACCGGAGCAAAGTTTTCCTAAAAATCTATAACTTCTTCTTGTGAGTAACCCTTACACACAAGTCGTGCTTTGTTTCTAACCACTTCTCCATTCTCATTCAACTTATTTATGAATACCCACTTTGATCCAATGATATTTTTGTTTGCTGGTCTTGGGACCAATTTGCACAAGTTCTTCTTTCATTGCTTCCTTCCAATGTTTATCTTTACAAGCTTCACTTATAGTATTTGGTTCAATCTCAAAAAGTAAACAAAGATTCTCTTCAACAAAAACTCTACTCCTAGTTAATACACCTTTTGTCTTTTCTCCAATAATCTGATCTTCTGAATGGTTCTTATGTACATATCTCTAGAGGCATCTTAGGGGACATCACCAGAGCATCTTCTTCTATTTCTTATTCTTCCACAATCCCTTCAATTCTTACGTGATCAAGCTCATCAAATTTATATCCATTAATTTTAATAGAATTCTTCACTTTCTCATCAACCTTGACATTTTAACTTTCTATAATATTTCTTAGTCTTTTATTGAAACAACTATATGTCTGCTTTTAGTAGAGTATCCAAGGAAAATTCCTTCATCACTTCTTGCATCAAACTTACCCAATGTTTCTTCATCTCTTTTGATATAAAATTTTATTCTAAATACCTTGAAATACTTAACAGTGGGAATTCTTTTGTGCCATAGCTCATAGGGAGTCTTTGTACTATTTTCTCTTACTTGAACTTGATTGAATACATAAATAGCAATATGAATAGCTTCTTTCCAGTAAACTTCTGGTAACCAAGCCTTAGTAATCATTGATCTAGCAGCTTCTTGAAGTATTATGTTTTTCCTTTCATCAACTCCATTATGCTGAGGAGTTATCAGAGAAGATAACTATCTCTTTATTCCATGCACTTCACAAAACATATTAAACTGATGGGAGGTGAATTTTCCACCTCTATCAGACCTTAAGAATTTTATTTTCAAGTTCACTTCATTTTCAACCATAGCTTTGAATATCTTAAATCTACCTAATGCATCTTATTTCTCTCCAAGAAATGTAACCCATGTATATCTAGAATAATCATCAATTAAAAGCATAAAGTACCTTTCACCAAGTAGGCTTCTCACTCTTGTAAGACCACAAAGATTTGTATGAACTAAATCTAGTAGTTCGGTAGTAGACTATTCCTTTGATTTGTAATTATTTCTTGCTTGCTTTCCAAACTGACAGTTCCTACAAAAAGCATTAACAAGCTTTGTAATTCTTGGTAAATCCCTCATAGCCTAAAAAACACTGATCCTTGCCAATTTATCAAAATTCATGTGACACATTCTCCTATTTCATAACCAGTTGTCATTAATCTTAGTCATAAAGCATCATCCATCGACACCCTTAAGTTGATAGATATTCTGTTCAAATTTCTTTCTTATAGCAATCAATGTTTCAAATCCTTTTCAGATCTCACATCTCTCATCCTTAAACACAAGATCATATCCTTTTCTGCACATCTAACCAACACTATGAAATTTATGCCTTAAACCCTTAACATAGTAGACATCGTCAGTATGATGCTTGCCATCAAAACTTACTGAACCTATCCCACAAATTTTAGCACTAGTATCATCTCCAAACATAACCAAGCCTCCATCATATTTTTCAAGCATGGAAAACTTACTCTTTTCATGAGTCATGTGATGTGAATAACCACTATCAAGTACCCAATAATTTTTCTCTTATTTAGCATGTAGGGCAGAGATAACCGTACCTTCATTTTTCCCCTTCTCTGAAGGGCTTTCCTTTACCTATTTTTCAGAATTAGCAGAAGTAGGTTCATCCTTAATTACCAAGAACAAGCATTCATTTCCATTAGGATCTTCATATTATGAATCCTCATCAGATATACTAGCATTCTCATTCACATAGTTAGCTTTGTTAATCTTCTTTCCTTTCTTTTCTTTCTCATATATTTGTTTATTCTTTTTAGCTCTTTCCAGACAATTTGCAACATAATGACCTATTTCTCCACAATTACAAAAACTTAAAGGGAAACTTACCTTCATAATTACCAAAGCCTTTCCTCATCTTTGTTACAAAGTTAGCTTCTATTTCATCAATTTTTTCTTTATCTGAATCTTCAACTTTTGTAGCTTTAAAAGCAGTCTCTAATTTTCATCCATTCCTTAAACTTGGCTTTCTCATCTCATAAGACGTCAAAAATCCTAACAGCAAATCCTTAGTGCAGGTCTTATAATCTATAGTCTACTCAATAACACTCACTTTCTCACTTTAAGCATCAAGAAGAGTTCTGAGAATCTTCATTACAATCCTGGTTTCATCTATAGTAGCACCAAGTCCTCACATTCCAACCACTATCTCATCCAATCTCTATACATAAGCTTTAACATTCTCATCGTCAGACATATGTAGAAGATCAAACTATGTCTCTAGATTCTATAATTTCACTTCTTTAACTCTTTCATCACCATCATTCTCTCATTCTAAGGCATCCCAAACTTCCTTAGCAGTCTTCAAATTCTAAACTTTAATCAAATCAAAATGTGCTAGACTATTCTTTAAGATATACTTCACCTTATTGTTCACTTCATGTGCTTTGATCTCTTCAGTCATACTCAAACCATTAACAGGAGGAGTGTAAGGATTTTTGTAAGCTTTCTCCACATCATATCCATAATACTCCAGATATTCTTCCATGAATACTTTCCAGATACCATAATTAGTTACGTCAAACCTTGGATAATCATAAATAATTTTTCCAGCCATCCCAAACCTTCCTCGAGCGGTTAATCTCTTCACCAAGGAACCACAATTTGAAACCAATTTTTGAATAGGACAGCTAAGAAGGGGGGTGAATCAATTGTCACATAATTAAACCTTTAATTCAATCATCGAAACTAATACATAATACTACTTAAATGATTAATCATCAACTGTCAATGTAGAAACTCAAATCCAACACATAAACATAATAACACCATATTTACATCAAAAACCCAATGAGGGAAAAACCACGGTGAGGATTAACTCACACTATAGAGAATATCAAAATCGATTATAAGAGGCTCACTACTAGAAATAAGGCTCACTGCCTGAAATAAGGACTCACTATCCAACAGGGCTGACAACTCAGAGGGCTCACTGCCACATAGATACAAAGGAGACAAAGAAGACTTGTTACAAAGAGACTAAAATCCCAATGCAACAAAGGATTCCACTACAATCACTCGATCCACTTGCATGAATGATAGAGTTCACCTTCTTCTCATTGCATCCGGAAACTCAACATTAAGCTTTGCACTGATTTTCCACACTCGCAAAACACACACTAATTGAATAGAATCAATGTCGCATCTAAACGCACTTCCTCTTTTCTCTTTATCACTCTTCTTCTTTGCTCTTGTATATTTTCCATCACTAACTCATCTTGCATTTATATCATCTTCAACTTTGAAACATATCCAAAGTCGGCCATCCAAATCCAAATTCAAATTAGGTCAGCACCAAAACATCCTAGGGTAGAATTAGAATGAGGGCAACCCAAACACACACTTCATAGGGACCCAAACAGATCCAATAGGCTTCATCAACCTCAAAATTAGTATTTCACACAAGGTCAACCAAACCAGTGTAAAACACATAGAACCATTAAGAATGAATCTTCTAGATACCAAAATTATCTTCAATACAATAAGGGCAACTCAAGTTTACAACCACAATTTGTAAGGCTTCATCAAAGAGAAATTTGGACCAACAACATTTCTCCTGGACCTCAACCAAAAACATAGAAAACCATAGTTCACAACTAGTGAACACAGCTTGCACTGTACAACAAATCAACAACCAAAAATCTGGATATAACACCTTCTAACAACCATGAACAACATGTCTGAGCCACACAACCATAGGAGAAAATACAGACCAAAACCTAGAGCAACCACTAAACACCTGTAACATATCTTCATTACAATTTTCTCAATATCCTTGACATATATAGTCAACAACAACTAGTAGATAACCAGTTCATTGATAGACATCAATGACAACACCTTCAATATTTCCACTCTTGCAACATGCATATACATATATATATACACATAAGCATTAATGCTTACATAGAGGTGTGTATGCATATATATAATATGTACTATAAATATACATATTTATGTAATGATTGTCATAAATTCGAGATATTGAATGAGGAGTATTTATTGTCATATGGGTCAATGTATATATAAATATGTATATACACATATGTTGCATATACTAGATACATACATATATTATATGTTGCTAAAATATATAGCTCTAGTTATATGGTGCATGTGCTGGCCTTGCCATTGTGCTAAAAGGTTGACCTATCAATGCTTGATACAAGCATTAGTTAAAATCCATAGGAGGTGGTTAAACCATGTCACAAACCCAAGTGTTGTGTTGGACAAGGAAGACCAAGGGACACACCATCTTGCAACAATCTCCCCCAGCACAAGTGAGGGGTTTGAACCTATGATCTCTGCTCTTATACCAATTGTTGGCATTTCCATTGCACCAAAAGGTCGACCTATCAATGCCTGATACAAGCATCAGTTAAGATCCACAAGAGGCGGTTAAACCATGTCACAAACCCAAGCGTTGTGTTGGACAAGGAAGACCAAGGGACACACCATCTTGCAATAGCATGATGTAATATGAATATAGCTAGCGCATATACATATATGTGCTTATATAACATAGAATGCACAAACTTAGAGGTTGCACCATATATGAGTTTGAAAGTGAAACTTTATAGCATTTTATAAGTAGCGCTTGAAGCCATACGTAGCATAAGGTATGTTGGAGAAAGTCTTGTTGCATATATTGAACACTTTGTAAGAATTTCAAAAAACATAGGCACAACATTTATATCATCACAAAGAGAGAAAAGTGTGGAGTACGTAGTGAAAGAATAGAGGCCGAATGTAACTTGCTTATGACAGTGTTTTGAGAAGCCAAATTTTACTCCTGCTGCCATGCTTTAAGGAACACATATATTGCATTAAGAGTTTGTTGATTTATGTCAATGCAAGACATAGACTTAGTCGACACCTTTGGTAAAGATTAACTTTAACTTGGTAAACATAATTGCCATGTTTTATACATCTATTGAAGCATGCGGAATAGTCGATGAATTTGTCAAAGAGGATACATATCTTAAATAGACTCACCCATAGTTTAAGTTGATGAATGTTTGGTGTTGCAAATTGGTAATTGACTAATTCCAATTGCATGAAACTGCACCAACATTGAGAGGAAAGTGGAAGCTTTGGCGCCACGTCTGGAAACCCATTTGTTGTAGATAAATATTGCTGAAGATAATTAGAATTATCCATGTGCAAATTTGAATAAGTCTCTAACTGTTGTCAATTTAGCAAGGTTGATTTGTAGATGTTTTGCTGAGTAAGAGATTGCATAGTCACCACCTTTTTTCTATGATTTATGTGTTGCTATGCATGGTGTTTGTTGTCCATATTCATGCCTAAATTGTAGGATGTGAAATTAAAATGAAATTATGATGAAATGGAATGGAAGTTTGGAAATAGTTTTGTTTGAATTATGCATGTAATTTACATTATGGGAAGAAATTTTTTTATTGCTATGTTATGACATCATAGAATATTCACTTAGTGTGAAATGTTGGAAATTTTACTGAATAGAACATCGAGGTTATTACATGCGGTATCAAATCCAAGTTCAACATGGAAACCTATGAGCTCATTTCACAAACAATGCATAACCTTATCAGAAGATAATGGTTGAAAAGTTCTTGTGCCACAACGGCAAGAGAAAAGAACATGGGGAAGTGAAAATGAAGATGAGAATTCCTAAGGATTTTTTAAAATTTGGGACTAGATAAGAGTCATCCCTAGAGTTAGAAACTCCTTGATCAACAACTTCTTATTTAATCCCCTTGGATTGCAAAATATTATGCAATCAAGTTATCTAGGAAGGTTAGGAAGAATAACCAATATTTACATTTATCCTACAAAATAGTTATATGACCCTAAGGGGATGAGAAGAAATGAGATAACTCCTTTTATAGTAGCAACCTATAGTTGTAAAGAGTCAAGAATTTTTGGATTTAGTGAAAAAACTATGAATCTATGTGTATGCAATGTTGAAATAAATTATGTCGAAGTAGAGATTCAATGAAGGAGGTATCCACAAGGTTGGATAAATCTTGACATAAATCTATTTTTTTTACAAGGATAGGATCTTGCAAGGAAAGAGTTAGTACTTAAGAAAAAGGGAAAAGCTTAGAATGGTCATAATAAAGTAATCAATGATGTGAACATGGTTCCACCAACCAAAATTGATGAGATCAATTTGGAGTATTGATTAAGATGAGAAAAGAGACCAAAAAACTTTGGTATCTCTAAAGGTTATGAGAGAATAAGATTCCAAGCATTGGGATAAAGTCACTTGAAAAGGTGATTGTAAGAAAGAAACTTGTAAAGATAAATTTGGTTGGCCTAACCAAAGGTTTGGATAGTACATATATTGGATGGAGTATAATATGAAATCACCAACATGTCTATGAAAAATAAACATATGTTTAGAGGTTCCAAAAGAAAATAGAATGCAATATGGCACTATGTGTCAAGACAATATAAGTTGTAAGGAAACAACACTCTAAGTGGAAAGGAGCATCAACCAACAAGGCTTTGCGAGTATGGATATGCCTTCACAAAAAGGATATTGGAAAGAGAGTGGGAATATTAGTGTGCCTCATAGCTTCTAAGTTGCTAATTATTCATTAGATCTTCTATTGGATGATCCAAAATGTTGAATCTATGGGATTAGAAATCAATAATGAATCTAACTTGGGAAAAAGTATATTCAAAGTATGCCATTGAGGCAAGAAAAAGGAAATGGAAATCCAACAATAGGGAATGAAAAATATTTTCAAAGAAGCAAGTGTTTTCTAGGAGTTCAACTTCAGTAGATCAAATTTTGTGGAAACAATAAGGGGGAAAGGAAGAGAGTAAAGTGACTCGGATCAAGTACCCCAACCAATGAAAATCATGAATGTATTTTCAATTTGGAAGAAATAATGATTTCTTCACAAGTCATGATGTCAATTAAGTCATACATTTTATGAACACAAGGAAAAAGGTATTGGAATTTTTAGAAAAAAATAGTGGAAAGGTCAAGGATTGTGACCTATAAATACACCATACCTTATATATATTTGATTGGTAAGATCAAATGATATTATTATTAATGCCTTAGGAAAGGATAGGTAGATTACTTGATTGGGAAAGGGATGACCATTGCCATGAATACGTAAGGAGAGATCTATATTACTCATGATTGAAAGAATGTGTCTCTACACTCCTATATACCTTATATGGGGAATTTAGATAACGATGTTATTTCTATATATAGGTGGTAATAATACATATTATGAAGTATATCCATGTTGTGAAGTGACTTGAAATTGTAACTTAGTATGCTATGGGGACCTTGGGAATGATAAGGTTAGCATTGCAAAATCAAAGGTATGAAAGATACAATGTGATGTTATGTGAACCACATCAAGTAACTTTACTAGAATGATCACTTGATCATAATTTATACTCTAATGAAACCCTAGGTTTAGAATAACCTATTTGGGACAAGAAGTTCATTTGATTAAAGAGAGAAAGCTTAGGTTAAATTTTACCTATTGGGTTGGGATATGTACTGGACTATTCATTGACACCTATATGTTGGAAATAACTTACTTGGTTGGGTGGTAAATTTGGTCTTGATTGGAATGTATAGGGTTAGATTAACCTATAACATTGGACTAGTCATTGATTGATGAATCTATCCTAGAATTGGGGTATACCAAATTTGAGACTCACCTATGTGATTAGGCAAATCAATGAAACTAATGAGAAATATTTGTGCTTGGTAATTAGGTATGCAATTAAATTTGATATCTTCTAGGGACCAACATTTTTGAATGAGGATTAATACTCAAAATTGGTACCAATTCTTTTTGAGAAAATTTGATTGAGTTAAAAGATGAATTGCATCTTTGGAAATAATTCAAGGATGGAAGAAATCCAAGTTGTGGATGTCCTAAAATAAAGGAGACTTATTCCCACTAAACCCCTAACCATTATTACTTGGGAATTAAAGGTAGCTTGAGACCATAAAATAGGTTTTCACTTAGTCAAAGAATATACTATTATGGGATGTAAAAAGAACCTATTATTCCTATAGCACACACGCCCCATTCAGAACGGGGACCCTCTTCCTTTTCACTTCATCCAATCACTTTTGTCACTACCTCGTTTTGTGTGCCCCCTATTTTTTGTGTCCCAAGTGGTTAGTATATCTTAGAGGATTCATTTTGAAGTGACCATGTCTTGCTACCCTTAAATTTTCAAGGCCTTAGTCCTTGGCAGGATTTATTTAGTTGTTTTCCTTCACTCTTTAGAACTGGCGTCCTTAGAGAGGCGCGGGTCCACCCAACCGGGCCACCCCATGCGGGTTTCCTTCACTCCACAGTCATTCCAAATGGTCGTCATCCAGTGAAATTTTTCTATTCGGGACCCGCCTCTCTGATCGTCATTTTCATTGCCGAGCCTCGAGCAGCTGACTGTTGGCTTTCATCTGCTTAACAGACTCTGTCGTTCCCGTGACCATTTTCAAAACTGACTATTCACCAACCTCGAGTGCCTCCGTATGACCATTAATGAGGGGAATTAAATAGCAAAAAATATATAAATAGCCCTTTTGAACTATCATTTTCACTTGTTAGGATTCTAGAAACAAGTCAGAGAGCCCCGCCAACGCCGCCGCCACCGTCATCGAGCTCCATTGTCGCTTTGAGGCCTTTGATAGCTGTCGGTTCACTCATCTCCATCAAGATTAATAGGTCGGTCATTTGTCGCGTGCCCATTTCAAGTTTTCTTCAAATTTCATGAATTTTTTAAAAATATTTAAAAGAAAGCTTTAAAACTAACTAAAGTAGACCTCAGTGGAAAAAAACCCACTTCTTAGAATTTCAAAATTTGTTGAAAATACTTCGTGGGCCACGTGCGGAACCCAAACCCGTCATGGCTATTCTTAAACTAGGGCATTCGTGCTTTGTGGAACCACAACTAGACCATCACTATCACCATACCTTTGAAACTATTTAAAATTGAAACAGCGAGTGCCACCACCGGGTCTGCCCTCACGGGAGGGCACCTCCTAATCGGCCGGCCTGAACTCAGCTGAAATCATGAACCGTAACGGAGAACCTACAACCCCTTCAGATCCACAAAGGCAGGTTTCTATCTATAGAATTCCCTAGGGGATTTTCCATTCCAAGTGGCCATCTGAGCTCGTTTTCCTGACATGCAGGTCTCACCCCGTTGACCGCCAGTCAAACCCAACCTTGCCAAATGTCCAAGTACTGATCCATTGTGGAGGTTTTCCTATGGACCGCCACTTGTGAATTTGTGCCTTAGTTTCTCCATTTGAAATGACTTGCACAACCCGTCCCTCTGCCCATCGGGCTCTACAGCCTGATTTTTCATCTCGGCCAAAATCTAAGCGATTTTTTCTTTCGAGCTGACCTTTTCAGGGTGTTGTTCCCTTTTTGTCGATGCCATAATGAACACCCTTAACGACAAAGTGCTCAAGCACTTCTAACGATCGGATCCCAACCTCTACATTTCCATATGTTCCTCTAGGATTTTAAATGAACAAGTGTAAACTTCTTTGTGGGCCTTTACTCGTGGGCTTCCGTCTGCGAGTCACCGTGGTGAGTTCCTTGTCCTGAACGACCCCTGATGACTGACCTTCTGCCTTTTGGGTTATGAGCCCTTCGTGTCCACTTGTAGGTAAGGATGAAAATTATTAAGTGTTGAACCTTAAACGGGTTGTCCCCTGCGGGCAGCCGCTAGGGGGACTCCATCCTGGTCCCTTCGTTCCCAAATGGAAAATGATTCCCATCAGCCTGCTACACGGGACATGGCCTCCCCATCTCCTTTGGAATTTTTGATGATAAAAGAATGATGCCTTGAGCACTTACAGACCCGATGCTATGGGTTTTGACTACTAGAACATTGTTTGACCTTCGTTGTTCCAAATGAATATGACCTAATGACCACCCACACCTTCCAACCTACGATGACTTAAACACCAAGTGCACTGTGATGCCATCCTCTATTGCTGAGGGTCCCAAATGGTAGGATGCCACCTACAAGATTTTGTTTTACCAGTGACATTTTCAATGGAAGAGTCTCAAATGGAAAAGCCACTTCCTGCTTCCACTTGCCTAGGATTTTTATGACCAAAAGATGAAATTAACACCTTCAAACCTTCAAAGTAAACTTGACCCACGTTCCAAAATGGAATGGTCTCCCTGGTAGACCCCATTTCATGACTAAATCCTGAGGTGGGTTGGGACATGCAGGCTACCATGCATTGATTGTCGTCCATCCTATAGTTGCTCAAGAACAACCACCTGCCCAAGGAAGTCTGCACCCCTGGGCCCGAATTGTCGTAACTCCCTCCTGTGAAAGGTTAATTTTAATCTAAAGAGGTGTTAGGATTTTTAAGTGATGAGTAATCTGATCTAATGCTATTTCACAGGATTTTGGCTAACTTTCCCCATGTTTTCATGCTTGAATATGCTTACCTCTCTCTCGCCTGTAGGATATATGGAACCAGGTGCAAGATCTTTGGAGGTGGCCATGGAAAAAGACAAGGGAAAGAAGCCAGCCAAAGCACCCTGAGGAATAGAGGATAAAGATCAAATCAAGTACAAGTTCCAAGGGGAACCCCTCAACTCCAAGGTCACCACAAATTGGAAGGAGATCTCATATAAAAATATTAGACACATAGTTATTAATGAATTCAAGCAAAGGGTCCAGATCAACCCAACAACAAAAAATGCGAGGAAGATTAGAAGCAGTGGGTTGGCCAAGGCTGCCAGCTTCCCGCCTGCCCTCATTGCTCTTGAGCATGTAATGGCCTACAGGGATGCATATCAAGAAGAGTCTAGAACAATAGTGGATAGAGATGGGAATGTTTTGGCTGATCTATCTGCCAAATCAATAGGGAAGGATTTTCATATCCCTACATTCGGCGAGATGGAGGAAGCATCCAAAGAAGATGCTAAGGAGATGTGGGATGTGGACCCCCTCAAGTGCAAAAATATCATCAATCAGTACTGGTTAAAGGAAAAGAAGGGCAATGCAGCTAAAGTACCCCAAGAGCTCTTCCACAAAGGCTTCTACGAGGATTACCATGACTTGGTAACCCTATTGAGTAGAGTTATGGGCCTTTCGACTGCACCCTAATTCTAGGACTGGATGTTATACTTCATGGAAGAGATCCTTTGAGGAAAAAACAAGTTCTACTAGGCGAGAATAATTAGCAATTGCTTGCACGAGCAATTAGTGGCTGTGAAAAAGACCTCACGATTTTACATGACATCTTACTTGTTCTATTTACTGGCTAACCGGATGCAATACAAAAGCTTGTTCAAAGCTTTGGATGAGGCCTAGGTAGGGAATTAAAGGTCTATGACAAGTAACCTCAGCTCCAATACATGAATTTCAAGAAGGACTACTACAGAGTCAATGACGCCTTCATAGGCCATGTTATTAGATTGCTTGGGGGTGACTTCGAAAGAAGGGTCTCACATAGTGCCAATGCTTACATCCACTAGTTCGGCTTCTTGTTCATACAATTTTTGAAGTTTACCTATATTCGGGCTGAAGGTTTCTTAGAAAAATCATACAAGCTCTCTCGGTACCCAAATGACCATATAATATTGCAAGATCTCTCTCGGCAGTTGCAGCACACACACTCTCTCCTAAGTAGCAAGCATAAGGCAGGGATTCCCTATCCCCTCTCCTTCAGAAAAGGGATTTATGAACTTCAGACATCCCAGTGTGTAGACCATTCAGATAAAGAACTTGTGGAGTATAACCTAGAGATCTATACTGCCCAGCCACAGATGGACCCATACTTCAAGCTCAGGAAGATGGTCGGGCATGAGTACACCCATATACATGATGTTGAGGACTTTTGGGCCAATTGAAAGAATGACAAAGAAGTATGAATGAGGCACTACATGTGCATGATGACATACTTCTTCAATAGGGTTAACTTGTTCCCTGTGCTAGATCAAATAGTGGAGGATGAAAATACAGTAATTGACCCTCGATACGATGCAGTTGCCAATCTCCCACTACCATTAATTGACTAGAATGAAGAAGAGGTCAATGACCTAGATATTCTAATAAAGTCAATTGAGGCCAGGACAAAAGAATGGATTGATGGGTAGATTGCCCAGTTAAAGCAACAAGGAGTGACCCTGACATACGATGAGCTCGAAGACGAGCTAGGGAGCAAGACCGATAGTGGGACAACTACTGCCCCATCTGGAGAAACTTCAAAATCTCCTCCAACCACTATGTTGAGTAGGAGAAAAGAGATGGCTCAAAAATAGCCTAAACCCAGGGTGTACTCTAGAAAAGCCTTAGAGGGTGAACCCTCCAAGAAGCCGAAAACATCAGGCAGTTTCACAAAGATGCCCAGCATCTAAGAGGACCCACTCCATGAAGGAGAAGAGCAAGAGGCCAAGCAGCCAAAGTCCCCACCTGCTGCCTCCTCTCTTGCGGTCACTGTCGCTGCCATTACTACCACTGCTACCCCTCTACCTGCTTCTCCAGGTAGTGGATATCTCAATCCACCTTGCCTCCACCCCGCCCACTACACAGGTTATGGTAATAGACTCTTCTTCTGCTACTACCTCCTCTCCTCATCCTCCATTTCTCTGACAACATCTCTTCTACTAGATACAACAACAATTCCAATGCCCACTCTCTTGCTCCCGGAGGCCCTCGCTTGACATATGTAAAATATTCCAACAGAGCCATCTGGGGCATTAATCAACCCAACAATACAGGTTGCCTTGGCCCATATTCTTGCTAATCTCCCCGTCCCTCCTCCAACCGAACCGTCCACAATGGAGACAACAATTTTGATATCAGAAGAATTGGAGAGACAAGAAAGGGAAGCTACTAGGGAAATGGAGGAAGAAGCAAATGACTACCATGAGCACCTTGAGTACCAACATTTGAACATTGATGAAGTAGTGCATGAAGGAGAGGAGGAAGAGTCACAATCATCTAAGGAGGACACTTAGGATCTGGGTACCAAATATACTATGGAAACTTTTGACCCGGACCTCAAAGCAGAGTTGGCTCAACAACTAAAGAATGTTGGAGAAGAAATAGAGAGACAACCCTCCGATGAGGAGAAGAACGTAGAAAAGGAAATGGAGGACACTGAACCTCCAACTAGGGAATATAATAAAAGCCCCAAGCATGATGAAGAAATGATTCTTTCAGAAGAGAAGGAAGAGAAAGAAAAAGAGGAGCAAGAAGAAGAAGATAAGCCTCGAGAGGAGGCTGAAATAGAGGAAAGCCCAAGAAAGGAACATCATGAAGAACATGGGCATAACCAAAGAGGAAAATGAGAAAACCATTGAAGGGGAGGACAACCCCAAGGAGCACATAACCACCGAATCCTTGTGGAAGGAAACTATATTTATCCAGGATTCTGATGATGAAGAAGAAAGGACAGAACAAGAAGGTTTGGGTGATAAAGTAATGGAAATCCAACACACCCGAAAAGATGAGGGTGATCATGAATCATCAAAAGGAGAAGCTCAGATGCCTAAATGGCTTGAGAAATAGCTGGAAAGGAAAACCTCAACCCCGAGGGACCCAAAAGAAAGACTGGAGGAAATCTTGGCTCAAGCCCAAATTAACACAAAGAAGGAGAAGAAGCCAAAAGTTAGATCTCATATGACAATGGATGCATCAAGACCTAGAACTATACAAATAGCCACTTCAGTTGTCGGAGAAGAGGGGATAAGCTATAATATTTCTACCCTCAATTTGGGAAGGACAACAAGAGAAAAAAATATTGACCATCTCCAGGGGTCCGTCGCCACTATCGTGCATCAAATGAACAAAGATAAGACCTCTAAGGAGGAACTAAAAGCATAGGTGGTTGATCTAACTACTTACATTTAGCAGTGGTCATCAACCAAGGAGCTTCTTACCACATCATCAACGCCACCACAATTGTTGTCCAAGGACCATATTGATAATCTCGAGAAAAGGAAAAACTAGACAAAGGCCACAGAGGATTGGTTCCGACAAGTCCTCTACAAATGGAAAATGGGCATAGGCTGTACTGTTAGGACAAAAAATAAATTCTTGGAGGTGCAAAAGGTACTCAAAGGAATAAGGAAGTTTTGCACTGATTTCCCAGGGCTATACAGAATCACATATCCCAAGCTTGAGGCTATTCTCAAGATACTAGATAAACCCTGGGAGAAGGAGTTTTCTTTGGTGAAAGGTGATCATTGGCTTGTGGAGACGTGGAAGATTAGCCTAGACCACATAAAGGAAGTATTGGAATGAGTGCTCCATGAGGTGGAGTTGGAAATTGATTGGATCAAGGAAGTCAAGGTGGTCTGTGAGGAATATCTAGGACTGATGACAGATTTTGATGTGCATGTCGTTGAGCTAAATCTGGAGAAAATAAAGCCATAGTTCCACAAGAAGATGGAAAGCAGGACCACGGATGCGCTTACTCCAGATTTTATGGGTTTTTCTACACGAGCCTTTGCTCAATCCAAGCAGGTAGTGAAGAATATGTGGAAGTATGACAAGGATTGGGATGAACTCACAAACAAATCTAGGAAATTAAATTTCTAGGTAATCCAATTAGATATATTGGAGTGGGACAAACTACGAACATTGATCGGAAATTTTGCAGAATATGCCACCATCAAGAAGAATGAAGGAAATCTTGTGATTGATGAGAAGTTCCTCATAGTGTAGCACCAACAAAAGGAAATCAACTACACAACAAAAGGGATATACTCCTGCCACATGAGGAGAAAATAGGCTAAGGACAAATTGTAATTTTAAATTGTAATATATTTGGGGGTAGGTGAAACCCTAGTTTTTAGTGAATCTTGGCCACACAATGCAAATCAATCTTTGCCATTCATTTTTATTTTTAGACACTATAAATAGGGTGCCTCCTCTCATTTTCAAAGGGAGTTGAGCTATTGTAATGACATGCTGGTGGAATTTTAATAGAAATTCATTGACTTTGGTGAATTCTTGAGTTCCTTTGCATGTTTCATGATTCTTCTTGTCTTAGTTAGTTAATTTGAATAGATTTACTTCTTTTTTTATTAGTTTTGCAAGTCATAAGTAAGTTAGTTGATGTTGTGCATTGATATTGAAGAACTTTTTTGTGTGTTGGCAACCTTCCTTGTCCATACTTTTTGTTGTTTATTGATGGTAAATAGCTATGTAAAGTTAGTTTGGGAATAAATTGAAAGCTGCACTAAATTTCTATCTTTTATTTATGCTCATGGTGAATGACTAGTTGAATATCTATAGTCCTTAGAAGCTTGCACTAATTTCATGAGAGTGTGAAGTAATCTGGTTAAGTGGAATTTAGTTTTGGGAAGGATGTCCACAATAGGGTCCTCCATTGTCAGTGTTCATTGCTAGTTTTAGTTCTAGGAACTTCTCCCTTTCCCTGCCCTTTTTCCTTTTTTTAAATAAGTAACCTAAGCTAAGGTTCATTGCACATTGTAATTCCAAATATAAAGTTGAAATAGGAGTTCTAGACTGCTGTTTGAACCTACAACAATCATGTATCAACTTTCCCATCTTAAGAAATCCATTGGAAGATCCGATTCTCCTCCAGCCTAACTCCATAAGTATGCCCTATGATTACCAGAAAAAATACATCAAAACAACTGAGACATTCCTAGCATGTCATGACCTAACACCCGAGAGACCTTGGGGTGATTTTCAGCAACTAGTTGTTGGAGATTTCCTTTCAAGAGAGGTAGTGCATTCATGCATTGCCTATGTTAAGAAGGTAGAAAAATGCTCAACAACAGAATTGGCACTAGAGGGAGGGGATTTGAGTTAATCTTGATCAAATCGGTTCATTCTCCCCTGAAAGATTCCAAAGAGTTTTAAGGTCAACACCAAATAAAGGGGAATTTTAGGAACTACAATCTACTACAAGGGCCAGAAATACTAAAAGAGGGGACACAACCTACTCCTCCTTCTCTATTCCATCCACTTCACCTTCATCTTCACCTCCTTCCTCCTGCCACTCACCATACACTCACCCTTCTTCTTCCATCCCTTCCATTTAGTTGTCCCACACTGCCTTCCAACTGCTTTCTTCCAACAGCTGGGGTGTTGCTCTGGTCCTTGACCTCCAAGTCCAAGGTACAGTCCCAACCGCCACTACCCCTGTGCAGCCCCAAGTTCCTATTCAACAAGTACCACCTCCACCTCCCCTTATGGATTGGATGGGAAACAATCCTTCCTTGTTGTTCTTGAATGATTATCATGATATGCCTAAGAACCCGAAGAGCTTTTGCATGAAGTTTAACCCTCAAGATCCACAAAGGAAAGCTGAAGAACACATTAAGATCTTCCAAGTGACATTGAAAGATATGCAGATTGATCATGAGGACATGGAATTTAGGCTTTTCCCTTATTCCTTGGGGGAAGAGGCCTTCTATTAGTATATCAACTTACCGACGGGGTCCATCACATCTTGGACCTTGTTAGTGAATTCCTTCCTATAGAAGTATAAGATCCTAACTAGCCCTTTAGAGCTATACCAGCAATTCATGTCCATCCAGAGGGAAGTTAATGAGTTGATCAAATCCTACAATGACCAATTCCACCAAGCATACACAAGGTTGCAAGCCCCATATGTACTTAATGATGTTGTTTCTTTTCCCATTTATTATGTAGCATTAGACAACCTCACGACTACATTGGTGAAAAGGATGCGACCAACTCTAACCAAATTATTAGATGCTTATTTTGAGGCAGTTATTTCCAGTACTGACTTGGGTCAAAATATCTCTGGTCCACTACCTTCTTTGGGGCAGGTTGCCCATCCTATGCAGATTCAGGGACTCACTCAGGCATTGCAACATCAAACACCCCTAATGAACCAAGTACCACAGCTCCCCATAGTGCCTCATCCTAGGCAACCCATGAACTAGGCACCCCTAGTGCCTCACTACTTGTAGCCTCAAAAATAATAGGCCTATGCACAACCATCGCAAGTACCACATACCTACAAGGGACTAAATTCCTGCCCACTTAGCAAAACCAATTGGCAGCACAACCCGTCTTCCTTCAGAATCAAACGTCACAACCAAGTAATGTTGAGAAAGATCAGTTAGAAGAACTAACAAAGATGATAAGAAAGATGTCCATGGAGATGACTCATCTCTAGAACCAGAACAATCAGTTGCAAGCCTCTTAGTGCAACATCCAGGCCAACCTCCATTGAGACAATCGAGACAACCATGAGGCAGGTACCTCATCAGGACAAAACTATGAGTGGGGGAAGAATTGTAACCAGAGTTCCAAAAGGAGACCCTCGCAGAGACAAAATAGGATGTGGAATACAAGACCCAAAAATGGTGATGTTCCTACTCCTATTGACCCGCATGTTGGTAACAAGAAGACAACCAGCGGATTATATCTCACTGAAGCAGCCTTGTCTGGATGGTGCCAGATTCACAAGACAAGTAGGTATTCCGAGTTAGACTATCCTGGGTTCCAAATAGTCGCAAAGATCTTTCAAGCGGAGGTTCAAAATGTCGTTGATAGTGAAAACTGTAGAGACATAGTTCCATCTGAGCCATTTGACTCTTCCGTGCTCGTGGTCAACCAAGCCTCGCTTCTGCGAAGTGGGAGAAATGAGCCTGAGAGAGTGGATGCTTTCCCAAAGAATGAAGAAGTAAAAGAGGTAAGTAACAAGGAAACTTTATCCCATCTCTTTGCTTCAGTAGATAATGGTTTAGTAGATGAGGAGGAGTTTCGTGAGGATGAGGTCCAAATGTTTCACCAAAGAACCTCTCCATATTTCTTAAGAAATCGACAAGCTAGAGGACCTTTCACTACTTCCACTCCGCCCAATAAATTTAGCACCCCTCCTAACCCCAATGCTAGCAACAACTCGGGTTACCCTTACGTACCTAAGAAATATTTGAAAAATGAAAAACAACCAAATCAAACACAAAGCTAGCCGACTAGCTCATCCATAGGTAGATCCTTTGAGGCTGAAATTGAGAAAATGGGAGAGTATGTAGCTGAAGAGTTCAAGAAAGTCAAAATCATCCTGTTTTCTTTTGAGTTGCTTAAGGTTCATGCAGTTAGGCATGCCTTCTTTAGGGTAATTAATGAAACCCCCCCTCTAAGGCGACATCAGAAATATCTACCAAATGAGTCACTTTTGAAGAGACTCAACATGAGCCAGTTATCCAAGAAATCATAGGAAAAAGGAAGGATGTCCCCACCAACCAAAAAACTGGGAAACAACCCGCTAAAGAGAAAACTCCAGTGAAAACCAAAGACAAGACCAATGAGAGGGACAAGAACCAAGTGGCACAAGCTGACACACCTATGGGATTATTCCAAGGAAAGTTGGAAACACCACCCTCCTCACCACAATCAAAATATTTAGGAAGAACTTGCACAATTGTCTGATTAACTCAGGGGCATCAGCCAACATCATGCCTTTGGCTATGTTGAAATCCCTTGGGATTTTCCCCACACCTTCCAAAAGAAAAGTGACTCGGCTGGACAAAACTGAGGTGAATACTGTCGGATAAATCAATCGTATCCCAATGCAAATTGTTGCAGACCCAAGGGTGCAGTAGGTCATTGACATCCAGGTTGCAGATATTCCTAACACATAAGGAATAATCCTAGGATGAGACTTCACACATGCATTGAATGGGTATGCCGCAACCAACTTCTCTCATATGTGGCTGCCATTGAAAGGGTTGCCAAACCAGATTTGAATAGATCGAGAGCAATGTATGAAGTTCATGATCACATAATACAATAACACTAATGAGGTGCTATTTGAGGAAACATAATTAGGTAATTATTGCCCCATTATTTATCAGGAAGAATCAAAGCCCCAAGAAGAAGAGCTAGCTGTAGAGGTTTTCTTGGTGCAATGTAGTCCTCCAACCAACTTGGCCTATGCACCTTAAAGCACAGAAATGTTAGTGGAATCAGAAGATGATGAGTCCTACAAAGATGGTAACCTAGGATTGCTAGACGGATTCCAAGACTTCATGGAAAAATGCATATAGGATCAGCTCAACCTAGGGGCAAGAATGAATTTCCAAGAACTCTTGTTGCCTAGCTGGTGCAGGGTTCACAATGCAGCCCACTTTGAATTTGACTGTTGCTTGTGTCAAATGGTGGTAGAGCACATCAAAGGACAAGCCACACCTCAAAAGGAGCTTCCAACCAGACAACCTTCTACCAGCCTTGGTGAGTTTGTCTCCATTCTAGGGATGATGAATGCAGCTGAGCAGCCGAGAAAGAATGAAGACCTAATTGGCCTAGAAGTCAAGGAACCCTCCAAGTTTTGGATGCTATGCTTCGATGGATCCAAGTCCAAGTAGGGAGCCAACACTAGATTCAAAATCATCAGCCCCACGGGTAAGACCTACTTCGCTGCCCATAGGCTTCAATTCTTTTGTACCAATAATGTAGCAAAATATGAAGTGTTAGTTCATGGTTTTTTAATGGCTCTGAGAAAGAATGTTAAAATTCTATAAGTTTTTAGTGATGCTGAATTGGTAGTGAAACAAGTTAGAAAATTGTACTTTTGTCGTGACTGAAGACTAGCAAACTATAGGCATAGAGTCTGGGATCTTTAAGAAATTATAGATGCATTCAACATACAGTTGATCCCACGTTCTCAAAATCATACTACTAATGCCCTGGCTCAAGCAACTATCACTCTACAACCTCTATCTTTTTCTGGACTCAAGAGATTCATTGTTGAGTTGACATCTACCCCATCTGTGCCAGACAACGTCGCTCATTTTTAGGTGTTCAATGATGACAAGCAGATCCTCGAGTTCATCACTAGTTCTGATGTGTTTGCAACCCAAATAATTGATGAAGCTAACCTAAAGGAAGTCAAACTAGATATGGAAGGTGTCATCAATCTTAAAAAAAACACCATTCCCAGAAAGACTCCATAAACAAACAATGTGACACCCACAACCTCGAGACAAGTGAGGAAATAAAAAATGTGTTTATTGGTAAATTCTACATGACCAAAGAAAGAAAAGGAATCATTGATGCTTTGTGAAAGTATCACGACATGGTAGCATGGAGCTATGAAGATTTGAAGACTTATGATACCTCCATCATCACACACACTATTCCTCTTAAACCGGATATTTGACCATTCCGACAATGACAATGTCCCATCAATGCACTATTGAAGCCCATCATTTACAAAGAAGTGCATAAGTTATTGTCAGCCAAAATAATCTTTATAGTCAGGCACTCCACGTGGGTGGCTAATTTGATCCTGATTAGGAAGAAGAATGGAGAAATCAGATTGTGTGTGGACTTCCACAATTTGAACAGAGCTTTGGAGGACAATTATCTTGTACCCTCACTCGATGAGGTATTGCAGATTTTTAATGGATCATAGATGATGTCCTTCCTTGATGAATACTCCAGATATAATCAAGTGATGGTGCAATGTGAGGATTGACACAAAACAATGTTCACCACCAAGTGGGGAACCTTCACCTACAGAAGAATGTCGTTTGGACTCATCAACGCTGGCGAAACTTTCCAACATGCAATGGAAATTTCCTTCAAGGATTTGATTGGAAAATGCATCATCATTTACATGGATGATCTTACAGTGTTTTCAAAAAAGAGAGATGATCATGGCTCTAATTTGTGCAAAGTATTTAAGAGGTGCCGAGAATTCAGGGTTTCCCTTAATCCGAAGAAGTGCATCTTCAGAGTCACTAAAGGAAAGTTACTCGGGCATGTTATTTCAGAATGAGGAATCTCCATAGACCCTGAACGCATCCAATCCCTCCTAAAGATTCAGCTACTAGACAGCAAGAAAGAACTAAAATCTTTCTTCAAAAAAATAAATTTCATCAGGAAGTTCATCACAGGGTTTGACGAGATTGTCAAGCCACTTAACGCCATGTTGAAACAAGACGCCAAAATTGAGTGAATTCTGGAGGCAAAGCAGGCCTTCAAGGAAATAAAGAAATCCATTGCTGAGGCACTCATGCTGGTCAACCTAGATTATCTGAAGCCCTTTTACATATACTCCTTCGCTTCAGATTATTCGTGTGCCAACATTTTGACCCAGAAAGATCACAAAGGAAATGAGCACCCAATTGCCTTCATGAGTGCTCCCTTGAAAGATGCTGAACTAAGATATCATAGCATAGAAAAGTAGGAATATGCTCTCGTTAGAGGATTCAAGAAGTTTAGAAATTACATCCTATGGAACAAGGTGTTTTCCATTGTCCCTGATCCGGCAGTAAAAAATTTATTGATGCAGAATGAGCAAGGGGAATGAAGAGAAAAGTGGGTCACCTTGCTGTAGGAATATGACATGGAAATCCAATGAATGAATTTAGTAAGAGGACATGAAATCACCTTAACGATAGCTAAAACAATAGTTGAAGCTAGACCCGAACTTACGGTTCAACAATATCAGCTCGAAGATGTCTCTCTAGGTGAGTAGTATGACGACATAGTCTACTACTTGTTGAAAAAAAAAAATTTCCCCACCTACAGGGTGTCCACAAACGTGCTCTTCATCTGAAAAGTAGTAGCTACATGTTGCAGGGATTTATACTCTATAAGAAGAACCATGAAGGTGTCTATCTGAGATGCCTTGGAAAAGAAGCAAAACAAGTCTTAAAATAATTCCATGACAAATTTGGTACCGGTCATGGATCTGGTCCTTCAACCGCACATCAGATCCTATGAGTAGGTTATTATTGGCTGACTATTTTTAAGGATTCCCATTGCCATGTTCGCACATGCCATATATGCCAGACTACTGCAACCAAAGAAAATAATTTTGTTGTCCTGTTGCAACCAGTCCTGGAGGTAAGGCCGTTTGAGCAATAGGGTCTCGACTTCATTGGTCCAGTAAGCCCACCATCATCTGCGGGTCATAGGTACATTCTAACAGCCTCTAATTATTGTACTAGATGGTCAGAAGCCATTGCATGTAGGAAATGTACAACAAAGGTACTTGTAAATATTCTTGAAAGCTTCATTTTAAATCATTTTGGTTTCCCATATGCTCTGGTATATGATAATAGCCCTGCCTTTTCCTTGCTTAAATTCACTAGTTGGGCCTTTAACTATGGGGTTTCCCTTAAGTTTTCATCCAATTACTACCCATAGGGCAATGGCCTGGCATAATCTACCAATAACAGCCTCATCATTGTCATCAAAAAGCTTCTCGATAGGAGTCCTAAGAACTAGCATACCCAACTTCGCTTTTCCCTTTGAGAGGATCACACACGTCACAAGGCTTCCTTGGGTGATTCCTTGTTCCACCTCATCTATGGCCTAGAGACTATGTTCCCACTTCACCAAAAAATCCCCACCCTCTAGTTCATCAATGCCTTTTATGAAGAAGGGGATTGTAGAGAAGCTCGCTTGGCTAAGCTACTTCACTTGGAAGAAGTATGTGACCATTCCATTGAGAATTTCACCAAACAACAGGGCATGGTCAAAAGATGGTTTTATCGATGAGCCAAAGTTAAGGCCTTTAGAATGGGTGATCTAGTCCTATGCTAGGACAAGGCCCATGAGAAGAAAGGGGGACATGACAAATTCGACAAGCTCTAGCTTGACCCCTTTCAAATTGCCGAAATCCTCGAAGATAATGCTTTTCTCCTCAAGACCTTAACCGGTGAAGATGTCTTTTTGCCCATCAATGGGCAGCACCTAAAGTATTACTTCCAAGCTTCATCTCTTCTAAGCTGCCCCTATAAATACCTGTATATAGGTTAGTTTAGGTTGTTGCTAGTTTTCTTTGTTTTGCTGCTTTGCATTGCTTTTGTTTTGCTCGTTCCCCAACCGCTTTTGTGTTACAGAGGGTGTTCTTCATTTATGCCGCGGTGGTCATGCTCGATTCAATGAACAATTCACTTTGTTGCTCTCTCTTAGTGTTCTTTGGCTAAATATTCACTCTCAACTATTGGTCTATGATAGCTACCATGGAATGGTCTCCTCATTTGAACTTTGACTTCAAGCCCGACCCTTGGTTGAATCTTCCTTTTACGTTCATCTCAAATCCTGCACAAAACACATACTAATTGTTTCCAAAGAGTTGTGCAGTGGTTGTTATGAGAACTTAGTAAGTGAAAAATCTTTAGTCTGCTCCAATGACCACTATGATTCCCAAACCCACAATAAGTTTTGATGCTTACACGGTTGAGCAAAAGAAGAAAGTATTAAAAGGAATAATGAAAGAAAAGAAAAGAAAAGGAAAATTCTGAAATCAAGCAACCGTATGGGTGTTTGGATAACTCTACTGGGGCTATGGATGCCCAGTTGGTAGTAGAGAAATGTTCATGGGGTTACAACGACAACTCCGTCAGGGCTATGGATGCATGTCCAGTATTCGGGCAATGTCTAGGTTACTTTTGGGGTTGGATGATTCAAGTAGCTTTCTCAGTTTGATTATCTGCCACTTGTCATAGTTTCTAAGGGAAGGGAATGAATCCATTGAATGCACACACACTTTTGAGATGTTTCATGGGTTGATTCAACTAAGGACCTAGTTCTCCTAGTTCATTTATGGAAATTGGCCCCTGGTCTGTGAAACCAGAGATCTTGGGTTCTGAATGAGAATTTATCCTTAGAATGCTTGAGAGCGTTCCCTAGAAAAGTCACCATTTGTTGTGCCTATAGCACACATGCCCCTTTCAGAATGGGGACCCTCTTCTTTTTCCCTTCATCGGTCACTTTTTTCATTGCCTCATTTTGTGTGCACCCCTATTTTTTATGTCCCAAGTGGTTAGAAGATCTTAGAGGAATCATTTTGAAGTGACCATGTCTTCCTACCCTCAAATTTTCAAGGCCTTAGTCCTTGGTGGAATTTCCCTAGTTTTTTTCCTTCACTCTTTAGTACTAGCTTCCTTGGAGAGGTGCATATTCGCCCCACCGGGCCGCCCCATTTGGGTTTCCTTCACTCTGCAACCATTTTCATTGTCGAGCCCCGAGCGGCTAATTGTTGGTTGTTGTCCGCCTAGTGGACTCCACCGTTCTTATGGCCATTTTCAAAACTGACTATTCAACAACTTCGAGTGCCTCCGTACGACCATTAATGAGGGGCATTAAATGGTGAAAAATCTATAAATAGCCCTTTTGAACTGTCATTTGCACTTTTCAGGATTCCAGAAACAAGTCAAAGAGCCCTACCAGTGCCCCCGTCGTCCCCGCCAAGCTCCATTGCCACTTTGAGGCCTTGGATAGTTGTTGGTTCACTCATCTCCATCAGGATTAACAAGTCAGTTATCTGTCGCGTGCCCATTTCAAGTTTTCTTCAAATTCCATGAAAATTTGTTAAATATTTAAAACTAACTAAAGTAGACCTCGGCGGACAAAACACACTTCTTAGAATTACTTCACGGGCCGCATGTGGAACCCATTCCCATCATGGCTGTTCTTGAACTAGGGCATCTGTGCTTTTAAGACCCACAACCAAACCATCACTGTCACCATCCCTTTGAAAATATTTAAACTTGAAATGACGAGTGCCACCACCAGGTTTTCCCTCATGGGAGGGCACCTGCTAATCGGCCATCTTGAACTCAGCTAAAATCATGAACCCTAATGGAGAACCTATGACCCTGTCGTATCCGCAAATGTGGGTTTCCATCTACAGAATTCCCTTGGGGATTCGCCATTCCAAGCGACCTTCTGACCTCACCTTCTTGACACACAGATCCTGCCCCATTGACCACCAGTCAAACTAAACCTTGCCAAATGGCCAAGTATTGATCCATTGTGAAGGTTTTCCTACAGACCACCATCTATGAATTTCCACCTTATTTTCGCCGTTTGAAGTGACTTGTGTGACCCGTCCCTCTGCCCATCAGGCTCTACAGCCTGATTCGCCATCTCGACCCAAATCCAAGCAAATTTTTCTTTCGAGAAGACCTTTGCAGGGCGCTGCTCCCTTTTTGCTGATGCCATAATGACCACCCTTAACGACAAAGTGCTCAAGCCCTTCTGACAATCAGATCCCAACCTCTGCACTATCATTTTTTCCTCTATTCTTTTAAACAACGAAGTGTAGGCTTTTAAACAACCAAGTGTAAACTTCTTTGCAGGCCTTTACTCGTAGGCTTTCGTCTACGGGTCGCCATGGTGAGTTCGCCATCCTGAACGGCCCCTAATGACCAACCTTACACCTTTTGGGTTGCAAGCCCATTATGTTCACTTGTAGGAAAGGATGCAAATGATTAAGTTTTGAACCTTAAACAGGTTGTCCCCCGTGGGTGGCCGCTAGCGGGACTCCGTCTTGGTCCTGTTGATCCCAAATGAAAAATGATTCTCGTTGGCCCGCTACATGGGACCTGGCCTCCCCATCTCCCTTCGATGGTCTGATGATAAAAGAATGATTCCTTGATCCCTTGCATACCCGATGTTGCGGGTTTCTCCTATAGGACATCATCTGACCTTCACCATTCCAAACAACTGTGACCTAATGACCACCCGCACCTTCTAGCCCGCAATGACTTAAACGCCAAGTGCACTGTGATGCCATCCTCCGTTGCTGTGGGTCCCCAATGGCGGGATGCCGCCTACAGGATTCTATCTTACCAGTGTCATCTTCAATGATAAACTCTCAAATTTCCAAGCCACTTCCTACTTCTGCTTGCTTAGGATTCGCATGACCAAAAGATGACCTTAACACCTCCAAACCTTCAAAGTAAACTTGACCCATGTGCCAAAATCGATTGGCCTCCCTAGTAGACCCTATTTCATAACTAAATCCTGAGGTGGGTTGGGAAATTCAGGTTGTTGTGCCTTGATTGTCATCCCTCCTACAGCTGCTCTAGAACAACCACCAGCCCAGGGAAGTCCACACCCCTGGACCTGAATTGTTGTAACTCCCTCCTGTGAAAGGTTAATGTCAATCTAAAGAGGTGTTAGGATTTTTAAGTGATGAGTAATCTGATCTAATGCTTTTTCATAGGATTTTGGCTAACATTCCCCATGTTTTCATGCTTGAATATGCTTACCTCTCCCTCACCCAGAGAATATATGGAACCAGGTGCAAGATCTTTGAAGGTGGCCATGGAAAAAGACAAGGGAAAGAAGTTAGCCAAAGCACCCTAAGGAAAAGAGGATAAAGATCAAATGAAGTACAAGCTCCAAGGGGAAATCCTCAACTCCAAGGTCACCATAGATTGGAAGGAGATCTCATATACAAATATCAAACACATAGATATTGATGAATTCAAGAAAATGGTTCAGATTAGCCCCACAATAGAAAATGCCAGGAAGATTAGAAGTAGTGGGTTGGCCAAGGCTATTGATTTCCCTCCTGCCCTCATTGCTCCTGAGCTTGTAATGGCCTGTAGGGAGGCATATCAAGAAGAGTCTAGAACAATAGTGGATAGAGATGGGAATGTTTTGGTTGATCTATCTGCCAATTCAATAGGGAAGGCTTTTCATATCCCTACATTTGGTGAGATGGAGGAAGCATCCAAAGAAGATGCCAAGGAGATGTGGGATGCGGACCCCCTCAAGTGCAAAATTATCATTAATCAATACTGGTTAAAAGAAAAGAGGGGAAGTGCAACTAAAGTACCCCAAAAGCACTTCCATAGCGACTTCTACGAGGATTACCATGATTTGGTAACCCTATCGAGTAGAGTTATGGGCCTTCCGATCATAGCCTACTTCTAGGACTGGATGTTATACTTTGTGGAAGAGATCCTTTGAGGAAAAACCAAGTTCTACTAGGCGGGAATAATTAGCAATTGCTTGCATGAGCAATTTATGGTTGTGAAAAAAACCTCACGATTTTACATGACATCTTACTTGGTCTATTTACTGCCTGACCAAATGTAATATAGAGTCTTGTTCAAAGCTCTAGATGAGGCTCCATGTAGGGAATTAAAGGTCTATGACAGGTACCCTAAGCTCCAATACAAGAATTTCAAGAAGGACTACTACAGAGTCAATGACGCCTTCATAGGCCATGTTATCAGATTGCTTGGGGGTGACTTCGAAAGAAGGGTCTCACATAGTTCCAATGCTTACATCCACCAGTTCGTCTTCTTGTTCATACAATTTCTGAAGTTTACCTATATTCGGGCTGAAGTTTTCTCAGAAAAACCACACAAGCTTCCCCAGTACCCAAATGACCATATAATATTGTTAGAGCTCTCTCAACAGCAACAACGCACACACACCCTCCTAAGAAACAAGCATAAGGTGGGGCTTCCCTATCCCCTCTCCTTCATCCAAGGGATGTATGAACTTCAAACATCCTAGTGTGCAGACCATTCAGATAAAGAACTTGTGGAGTATAACCTGGAGCTCTATACTGCCCGGTCGTGGATGGACCCATACGACAAGCTCAGGAAGATGGTTGGGCATGAGTACAACCATATACATGATGTTGAGTACTTTTGATCCAACTGCAAGGATGAAAAAGAAGTGTGAATGAGGCACTACATGCGCATGATGACACAGTTTTTCAAGAGGGTTAACTTGTTCCCTGTGCTAGATAAAATAGTGGAGGATGAAAATACAGTAATTGACCCTTGATACGGTGTAGTTGCTAATCTCCCACTGCCGTTAATTGAACAGAATGAAGAAGAGATCAATGACCTCGATATTCTGATAAAGCTAATTGAGGCTAGGACAAAAGAATGGATTGATGGGCAGATTGCCCAGTTAAAGCAACAAGGAGTCACCCTGACATATAATGAGCTTGAGGATGAGCCAGAGAGTGAGATCAACAGTGCGACAACTACTGCCCCATCTGGAGAAACTTCAAAATCTCCACCAGCCACCAGGTTGAGAAAGAGAAAAGAGATGGCTGAAAGAAAAGCAAAACCCAGGGTGTACTCTAGAAAATCCTTGGAGGGTGAACCCTCCAAGAAGCCGAAAACATCAGGCAGTTTCACAAAGATGCCAACCATCCAAGAGGACTGGCTCTGTGAAGGAGAAGAGCAAGAGGCCAAGCATCCAAAGTCCCCACCTACTGCCTCCACTCTTGCGGTCACCACCACTGCCATTACTTCCACTGCTACCCCTCTGCTTGCTTCTCAGGCGATGATTTCCACTTCTCCTCCCATAGTGGATATCTCATTCCACCTTGCCTCCACCCTGCCCACTACACAGGTTATGGTAATAGACTCTTCTTCTGCCACTACCTCTCTACTCTCCTCCTCCTCCATGTCTCTGACAACATCTTTTCCACTAGCTACAACAAAAATTCCAATGCCTGCTCTCTTGCTCCCGGAGGCCCTCGCCTGACATATGCAAAATATTCCAACAGAGCTATCTGGGGTATTAATGAACCTGACAATACAAGCTACCTTGGCCTAGATTGTTGCTAATCTCCCCGTCCCTCCTCCTCCAACTGAACTGCCCACAATGGAGACAACAATGTTGATATCAGAAGAATTGGAGAGACAAGAGAGGGAAGTTGCTAGGGAAATGGAGGCAGAAGCAGATGACTACCATGAGCACCCTCAATACCAGCATTTGACAATTGATGAAGTAGTGCGTGAAGGAGAGGAGGAAGAGTCATAGTCATTTGAGGAGGATACTGAGGAGCCAAGCACTAAATATATTGTGGAAAATTTTGACTTGGACCTCGAAGGGGAGTTGGAGAAGAAATAGAGAGACAACCCTTTGATGAGGAGAAGAACACAGAAAAGGAAATGGAGGATGAAAACAAACCTCCAACTAGGGAATATGAAAAAATCCCCAAGCATGATGAAGAAATGGCTCTTTCAGAAGAGCAAGAAGAGAAAGAAAAAGAGGAGAAAGAAGAAGAAGATAAGCCTCAAGAGGAGCCAAAATAGAGGAAATCCCAGGAAAGGAACATCATGAAGAACATGGGCACGACCAAGAGGAAAACGAGAAAACCGCTGAAGGGGAGCAAAATCCCAAAGAGAACATAACCACCGAATCCCTGCGGAAGGAAACTGTATTTATCTAGGATTCTAATGATGAAGAAGAAAGTACAGAACAAGAAGGTCTAGGTGATAAAGTAATGGAAATCCAACACACCAGTGAAGAAGAGGGTGATCATGAATCACCCAAAGGTGAAGCTCAGATGCTTGAATGGCTTGAGAAACAACTAGAAAGGAAAACCTCAGCCTCAAGGGACCCAAAAGCAACGTTGGAGGCAATCTTGGCTTGAGCCCAAATTAGCACAAAGAAGGAAAAGAAGCCAAAAGTCAAATCTCATCTAACAATGGATTCATCAGGATCCAGAATTATACAAATTGCCACTCCAGTTGTGGGAGAAGAAGGGATAAGCTATAATATTTCTACCCTCAATTTAAGAACGATGATAAGAGAACAAAAGATTGACCATCTCCAGGGGTCCATCATCACTATCGTGCATCAAATGAAAAAAGAGAAGACCTATAAGGAGGAACTAAAAGCATAGGTGGTTGATCTAACTGCTTACATTCAACAATGGTCATTGGATGAAGAGCTTCCTACCACATCATTAGCACTACCACAATATTTGTCCACAGACCATGTTGATAAGCTCGAGAAAGGGAAAAATAGGACAAAGGCCATAGAGGATTGGTTTCGGCAATTCCTCTACAATGGGAACATGGGCATAGGCCGTACAATTAGGACAAAAAATAAGTTCTTGGAGGTGCAAAATATACTCGAAGGAATAAGGAAGTTCTACACTAATTTCCCAGGGCTATACAGAATCACATATCCCAAGCTTGAGGCTATTCTCAAGATACCAGATAAATCATGGGAGAAGGAGTTTTCTTTGGAAAAGGGTGATCACTGGCTCGTGGAGACGTCAAAGTTGAGCCTAGACCACATAAAGGAAGTATTGGAATGAATGCTCCATGAGGTGGAGCTAGAAATTGATTGGATCAAGGAAGTTAGAGCAGCCTGTGAGGAATATCTAAGACTAATGACATATTTTGATGTGCCCACCGTTGAGCTAGATCCAGAGAAAATAAAGCCAAAGTTCCACAAGAAGATTGAAAGCGGGACCACAGATGCACTTACACCAAATTTTATGGGTTTTTTTGCATGAGCCTTCGCTCAATTTGAGCAGGTAGTGAAGAATACGTGAAAGTATGACAAGGACTAGGATGAGCTCACAAAAAAATCCAGGAAATTGAATTTCCAGGTAATCCAATTAGATATATTGGAGTGGGAAAAACTCCGGACATTGATCAGAAAATTTGTGGAATACGCCACCATGAAGAAGAATGAAGGAAATCCTATGATTGATGATGAGTTCCTCACAGTGTAGCAGCAAGTAAAGGAAATCAACTATAAGAGAAAAGGGCTATAGTGCTGCCACATTAGGACAAAATAGGTTAATGACAAAATGTAATTTTAAATTGTAATATATTTGGGGGTAGGTGAAACCCTAGTTTGTAGTGAATCTTGGTCACACAATGCAAATCAATCTTTTCCATTCATTTTTCTTTTTGGACACTATAAATAGGGGTCTCTTCTCATTTTCAAATGGATTTGAGTGGTTGTAATAACATGCTGCTGGAATTTTAATAGAAGTTCATTGACTTTGGTGAATTCTTGAGTTCCTTTGCATGTTTCATGATTCTTCTTGTCTTAGTTATTTAATTTTAATGAATTTACTTTGTTGTTTATGAGTTTTACAAGTCATAAGTATGTTAGTTGATGTTGTGCATTGATATTGAAGAACTATGTTGTGTGTTGGCAACCTTCCTTGTCCATACTTTTTGCTATTTATTGATGGTAAATAGCTATGTAAAGTTAGTCTAGGAATAAATTGAAAGTTGTGCTAAATTTCTATCTTTTATTCATGCTCATGGTGAATGATTGGTTGAATATCTACAATCCTTAGAAGCTTGCATTAATTTCACGAGAGTGTGAAGTAATCTAGTTAAGTGGAATTCAGTTTTGGGAAGGCTGTCCACAGTAGGGTCCTCCATTATCAGTGTTCATTGCTAGTTTTAGGTCTAGGAACTTCTCCCTTTCCCTTCCCTTTTTCCTTTTTTTTTAATAAGTAACCTAAGCTAAGGTTTATTGCACATTGTAAAGACAAATTTGAAGTTGAAATAGGAGTTCTAGATTGTTGTTTGAACCTACAATGATCGTGTATCAACTTTCCCATCTTAAGAACTTCATTGGAATATTTGATTCTCCTCTAGCCTAACTCCGTAAGTCTTCCCTGTGATTACTAGCAAAATCACATCAAAATAGCTGAGACATTCCAAGCAATTCATGACCTGACACCTGAGAGACCTTGGGGTGATTTTCAGCAACTAGTTGTTGGAGATTTCCTTTCAAGAGAGGTAGTGCATTCGTGCATTACCTATGTTGAGAAGGTGCAAAAACACTCATCAACAGAACCTATGTACCTAAATTTTTTGAAGATTCAAGAATGAAACGAGGGAAGTGATGTCAGAGTTAGGACATGGGAATAACAAAGTTTTTTTCCAGATGAGGAACCACTATAAGCTGTAAAAGATAGAGTACGAGGCTACACGAAATGTGGGAAGATAATATCTAGTATGCCAAGAGATGAAAACCAAGATTTCATCATCGGTAGGACATGTATACTATCTTGAAATTCTAGAGGGAGAGTGGTAGAACACAAGACAAATCAATCTATCCATGTCAGTAAAATTGACATAATTTTCTAATGGACAAACTCACCAAAGTAACCAATGCTATTTGGAAACTTGATTTATAGGATTTTGGACCTGAGTATTCCTAAGAAGGTTGTCTCAGTTGTGAAAAAGCAAATAATCATAGGGTTGAGTGAACCATGATCGTACTATGAGACATTCAATTGAACAAATGCACAATATATTATTATAGCCAAATAGGCAAAAATGGTAAACCAAATCTTGAATGATTTATAAACTTCTAACATTGAGGTTTGGACCATTATATGGAAAGGAAGGTTGGAAACCCTATTAGGCTAAAATAGGGTTAACCATAGACTTGATAGATTGTCAAAAAGGAGTAATAGATTGAAGAGATCGATGAAACTTTGTCAATACAAAGCTTGAGTATGAAGCAGTATTAGAATATGACAGGTGTCCAAGAGCAATGCTATGCTCAATATGGACAAGTAATCAAGAACAATACTTTATGGTTAAGGAAAATGGATGTGTAAGTGATGGAAGGACTCAACTTATGAGTTATCTAAAAGTGTAAATACCAAAGGGAAGGATGGGACCCACAGTGTAGTGTGTAATGCATCGTTATTCCTTTTCTATTTTGATTATACTAAGGAAAAATTCATGGGCCAATGATTTACAATCGCTATGTCTTAGGTGTGATGTAGGATATAGATACGGTTGTACTAGAGGTGTACATATGAGGTATTGTGATTACCATGCATAATCTCTATGGGAGAGTAAGTATGTGTGAGACATACAAGTTTCCCTATGTGATAACAAGAGAACTTGATGCAAGGTCCAGGAAGGGAAAGGTTGCAAGGTCGGATGCTACATAGGAAGGATGTATACTAATCTCAAATGAATTGAAAAGAATAAGTATAAACCCTTACTCAACTTTATCTATGTGCTAAAGTGTTATAGATCATTAGGGATGATCATTCACAAGGGGGGAAGTATGTTACACCCCAAATCATGTAATTACTATTTACTATTACTATGTGGAGTAAAATGTGAATATAATTTGAATTTTGAAGGTGAATAAATTGTGCTTACACTTGTTATTGATGCATTATATGTGAATGTTATCTCATTTAACATTATGAAAAGTACTACATATGTCAAATGGATGGTTATTGAATTGATATTTTAACCTTGGAGATGTATTAAGTATACTACATATTTTGTGAACAGTTGACTTCCATGAGCATGTTTTAGTGGTTGCAGGTAAATGTTCATTCCTCCAAGTGGAGGGGAAGTATCACTCAACAAAAGATCTTGGTCAGGTAACCAATAACGTAACCTATCTGAGCTTATACACACACCACAGTCGAATATTCAATTCTAGACATAGAAGTGGGAAGTTGGTAAGTCATCCTTAGTCTATTATGTTTGCATTAGTAAAGGTCTTGGTTACTATCAAGTGCATTATTGGGTGATGATTATCTATTTGAGCTTGTGAGTTCCTTCCTTATATCACTATGGTTGATTTTATGGTTGATGAGTGTTTATACATATACGTATACATATGTACATGTGAGCATTCATGCTTGAAAAGAATGTATAAATGTATATATAAATATATATACATAACATCTATGTGTGTTTAAATACCAAAGCAATGGTCTATACTTGATTATCATATTACTATTAAATATATATTTATATATGTATGAGAGTGCATATATATATGCATATACATATATATATACATGTAAGCATTAATGCTTACATGGAGGTGTGTATGCATATATATGCATATATATATAATATGTACTATACATATACATATTTATGTAATAATTGTCATACATTCAAGATATTGAATGAGGAGTATTTATTGCAATATGGGTCAATGTATATACATATATATATATATACATGTATGTTGTATATACTATATACATACATATATTATATGTTGCTAAAATATATAGCGCTAGCTATATGGCACATGATGTAATATGAATATAGCTAGTGCATATACATATATGTGCTTATATAACATAGAGTGCACAAACTTAGAGGCCGCACCATATATGAGTTTGAAAGTGAAACTTTATAGTATTTGATAAGTAGCGCTTGAAGCCATATGTAGCATAAGGTATGTTGGACAAAATATTATTGCGTATATTGAACACTTTATAAGAATTTCATAAAACATAGGCGTGGCATTTATATCATCACACATAGAGAAAAGTGTGGAGTACATAGTGAAAGAATAGAGGTCGAATATAAGTTGCTTATGATGGTGTTTTGAGAAGCCGAACTTTACTCCTGCTGCCACGCTTTAAGGAACACATATATTGCATTAAGAGTTTGCTGCCTTATGTCAATGCAAGACATAGACTTAGTCGATACCTTTGGTAAAGATTAACTTTGACTTGGTAAACATAACTGCCATGTTTTATACATCTATTGAAGCATGAGGAATAGTTGATGAATTTTTCAAAGAGGATAAATATCTTAAATCGACTCACCCACAATTTAAGTAGATGAATGTTTGGTGTTAAAAATTGGTAATTGATTGATTCCAATTGCATGGAACCATGCCAACATTGAGAGGAAATTGGAAGATTTCGCACCACCTCTAGAAACCCATTTGCTATAGATATCTATTACTGGAGATAATTTGAATTATCCATGTGTAGATTTGAATAAGTCTTTGATTGCTAACAATTTAGCAAGGCTGATCTGTAGATGTTTTGCTGAGTAAGAGCTTGCATAGTCGCCACCTTTTTCCTATGATTTATGTGTTGCTATGCATGGTGTTTGTTTTCCATATTCATGCCTAAACTATAGGATGTGAAACCCCAAGTTGTTGTATAAATAGCAGAGAAGATTCATTGGAGAGGACACATTCTTCTAGCAAGTATTTCTACTCTACATATTGCTGCAAGCCTTTTGCTTAGCATTTTTATCATTTTATTTGTGTGAGACAGAAGTGTTTGAGAGAATTATTCTATCAACTTGAGTTTTAGAGATTATTGTGAAGTCTTTTGAGAAGCTATCATCAAGCTTGTTGATGTTTGGAGAAGTTTCATTTCTATCAATTGATTGGATAGCAGTAATAGGCATGAGGATATTCTTCTTTGTTATTGTTGTGTCATCAGCACACACGCCCCATTCGGAACGGGGACCCTCTTTTCTCTCGCCTTGCTGGGTCATTCTGTTGTTGCCCTGTTTTGCATGCCCTCATTTTGGTGTCTTGAATGGTCAACGTACCTTCGAGCTCCCATCTTTGGTTGACCACATTTTGTCCCCTTCATCCTAGTTGAGTTCTAGTGCCTCACGGACTCTCCTTGGTAGTTTGCTTCTGCCAGCAGCCTTGGGGCCTAGTGGGCCTGCCCCTTTGGGTTTCCCTTTCCAGGTTTCCCCGTGGTATTCGTCGTTCTGAATGGCGAAAGGTTCCCACCTTCCCAAACCCCGAGCCCCAGTTCCTTATTTTCCACCGGTTTAAAATTTGCAAAGTTTTGGACTTCCTTCGCCTGCACTGGGTCCTCTCCACCGGAATTTCGTCCCAGAATTCCCTTCAGTCTTCATTGTTTCAAACGATCGGCCTTCGATGGCGCTCCGCTATCTAGACTACGAGTTTCCCCTTTTTGTCGGCTTCCAAAGTGCATTTTGAAACATCCGTCGACCCACGTCCTTTCGACCCTCAGGCCCCAGACCTCTCGTCATTGTCCGTAAATTTGAAATCTACCAACCAACCGGTTGGCCGTACGGGCATTAAATACATTTGAGGGTATAAATATAGGGGTCGACCTGTCATTTACATTTGTCAGGTTTTCCAAAGGAGATCAAAGTACTTTCTAGAGGAGATCAGTGCACCCGTCACCCACCGCCCTCACGTCTGAGATCATCATTCGGCCACCCTTAGTGGATTTCACATCTTCTCCCATCAGAATTTCGAGGTAGGTTTGTCGTCCACCCTTTTGAGAGGTTTTTTTCATGATTTTGCGCTTAAGATAACAAATAAAATGTGCTCAAAATGCATTTAATTGATAAAATACGATAAGGCCTACAAAACCCATGTTTCCAAATTTTGAAAGACCTCCACAATCACCTCCTAAGATCGGCTCGGAGCTAAATCACGCCATAGATGTTCTTTGCATAGGGCATTCACACCTTCCATGCCCGACCCCTCCTGTCACCGTTGATAATTTGAAATGATAACACCTTTTTCCAGTAGTGAAACGCCCTCTCGGGCCCACCAACTCGAACTTCCGTCCCTGGGGTTCCTTTCCACTTTCTCTGTTTCAAACGGCCAGCTTTCGACGCCTTTCCGGCCTCTAGACTCCGGGTCCCCTTTCGTCGTCGATTTCAAAAGAAAGTTTCCAACAACCATCGGGTTGCATCCTCCCGCCTCCCGGGTCTCGGCCTTCCATTCGCTGACCCTGCCTACCAGGCTTCGCCCACCAAAGTTTTGTCTGCCTTCATCCAATGCATAAGGGTGAAATAAACATGAATTCCTACGCTCTGGGTTCCACCCCCTCGATTGCCTAGGGAAAATTACCAAAGAAGACCAGCGGCCAAATGCTCTACCAAGTCTGATCTATCGAGTTGCTCCCTCCGGACTTCCGTGCTACGTCTGCCATTTTCAAGCGGCAAACCACCACTGGCTATATGCCCCTCCAAGCCTGAATGCTTCAAAGTTAAAAAGAAACCATCAGCCGACTTTTGAACTTCTAGGTCCTGAACCCCAGAGTTTCGACCTCGAAACTTTGTTTCTTCCATGTTGTTTTAAACAGTGAAGTCATAACAGCTTTCTAGCCCTGAACCTCCGGGGGTCCTAAAATTGAGCAAAATGACCTCAAATTTGAAAACCAATCTCGACCCACGTGCTAAAATTAGGCCCTCTTCAACACAAGCCTTTTAGACCATCAAAATATGAAGACGATAGAAACCACCCAGATCACCCCAACCTATTTTCCCTTTCAAAACCACATTCCTGCTAGGGAAGTGAGGCTCCTTTGGCCCAGATTGTCCAAAATCCCTTCAGAAAGTGACTAACGACATCGTAAAGTAAAATTTAGCTTCATTAATCATATGATGTCTGATTGCATTTCTTCCATAGTATTTTAACTAATGTTGATGCTGTCATAATTGGTTATACTCATTACATCTATGTTTGCAAGATATATGGAATCAGGTGTAGGTCCCTCAAGGGCAGCTGCAGAGAAAGACAAAGGAAATAAAGTAGGAAAGACTCCTCAGGGAAGAGAGGACAAAGACCAAATGAAATACTAGTTCTAGGGTAAGCCTCTACATTCAAAAATCATCATCGACTAGAAGGAGATCACAGACACCGATATCGGCCATGTCGATATTGATGAATTCAAAGAAAGGGTTAGAGTCCACCCAAAAACTGATAATGCCAGATCAATCAGGAAAAGTGGGATTGCAAAATAAGTAGGCTTCCCCCCGTCTCTCATAGCCCCTGAGTTGTTCATGGCTTACCGACAGGCCTACCAGCCACAAACAAGAACTATCGTCGATAGGGACGGGAACATCCTCGCTGATATGTCGGCTGAGGAAATTACTACAACTTTTCATATTCCTACCTTTGAGGAGATGGAGGTGCCCACCATGGAAGAAGGAAAGGAAATGTGGGATGAAAACCCGATGGGCTGCAAGAAGTTGATAAATCAATACTAGCTCAAGGAGAAAAGAGGCAACGCTACAAAGGTTCCTCAAGAACTCTTTCATAGCAATTTCCATGAAGACTACCATGACCTAGTAACCATGCTGAGTCGAGTAATCGGCCTCCCTTCTACTGCATTTTTTCAAGAATGGATGGTATAATTTTTTTAGTAGATCCTTTGTGGGGATGAAGATGTCACCACAAAAGCCACATTCTACTGGGGAGGCATCATAAGCGATTGCTTCCATGAGCAATTTATGAATGTGAAGAAGAGCTCTAAATTTTACATGACCTCCTATCTGGTCTACTCACTGGCAGAGCAGAGGCAATACATCGGATTATTTGTGGCACTCAGGCCAAAGATTGAAGGCCTATGACTGATATCCCCAACTACAATTTAGAAAATTCAAGAAGGAGTACTACAGGGTGAATGACGCCTTCATCAGCCACATCATCAGGCTGCTAGGAGAAGATTTTGAGAGGAGGGTCTCACACAGCGCACAGGCGTTCTTGAAATAGTACGCCTTCTTGTTCATACAGTTTCCCAAACTCACATATATTCACACCCAGGGCTTCACAGAAAGGCTGAATAAGCTGCCCTGGTACCCCAATGAGCGGATCATATTATTAGAAATTTCCTAGTAGCTACAACATATACATTCAATCCTTGACGATAAACACTTGGTAGGGATCCCTTATCCCTTAGCCTTCGGTCAGGGGATGTATAAATTGCAAACTTCCCAGTGTACTGGGAATTCTGAAAAGGAATTGGCAGAGTACCATTTCCGCCTACACACTGCTTGCCCGCGAATGGACCCATATCTGCATATAAGAAAGGAACTGGGACCAAGGTATGCCTACCTACATCATATTAAAATTTTTTGGGCAGATTGTCAGGATGACAAGGAGGTGCATGCAAAGAATTACATGCAGATGACTACATGCTTTGTAAGAAGGGTACAGTTGTTTCTAATACTAAATTAGGTCGAGGAGGACGAGAGCACCATACCCTAGGTATGCCACAATCACTAATTTGTCACTACCAATGATAGACTAGGATGAACAGGAGGTCAATGACATCGACTTTAATTAAACCAATCATGGCTCGAACCAAATAATGGATTGATGGAAAAGTAGCCTGATTAAAGCAACAAGGGGTGGTCCTAACATATGAAGAGCTCAAGAGTGAGCCTAGTGCCATGGAAGATGTCGTCGCTACAGCTTCAATAGGTGGGACATCCAAATCTCCTTTGATCACGAGATCAAAGAAGAGGAAAGGGATTGAAGTGGAATAGTCTCCAGACCCTAAAGTTTACTCACGGAAAGACTCATGAGACTCACCTTCTAAGAGGCCCAAATGGATGAGAAGCGTCGCGAAGCAGCCACCAATTCAAGAAGGTGAGGAAGAGAAAGCGGATCAGCCAAAACTCCCTCTGACTCCCCCTATTTTTACCACCCTAACATCTGTATCCCAAACCATGGTCATCATGTCCCCGCCTGCGATGGATATCTCAATCCATCTCGCCTCCTCACCCCCGGTCAGACCCATCATAATGATTGACTCTTCCTCTACCACGACTACTCTGCTTTCCTCCGCCACCATGTCACCTACTACATCTCTTCCATTGGCAGCAATGACAACACCAATGCCCACACTAGGATTACCAGAGGCTTTCTCGTGGCACATGTAGAATGTCCCCTCTAAAATTTCTCAGATCTTTCTGGATCCCACCATCCAAGCTTCCGTAGCACAGGTCCTTGCCAGTGCTACACCTTCACAACCTCCAATGGGACCGCCAGCAATGGAAGCCACAATGTTAATCTCTGAAGAATGGGAGAGGTAGGAGAAAGATGCCTCGAAGGCAATGGAGGAGGAAGCCGACAAATATCACTAACACCCAAAGTATGAACACCAGAAAATTGACAGGGTGGTCTACGCGGAAGAAGGAACTAAATCTTTTGAAAGTGGAGACTAAGAGGAGGGTACAGGTGGTAGAACTATTGTATAGACATTCGATGATGATCTTGAGGAGGAAATGGCCAGACAATTGAAGCACGATGAAGAAGAAGCAGAGAGGCCACCACCTAGAGAAGAAGGGTAAGAAGGTGATAGGGCAGCAGAAAATGTGGAGCTTCCTATAGGGGAACATTAGGAGGATGTGTCATCTCCTCATAGAGAAGAACAAAACGTGGAAGAATACAAGCTAGAGGAGCATGTACACAAGGATGAACAAACTGAGGAAGGAAAGGGGAAAGTAATTGAGGTAGAAGAAATCCCACGGAAGAAATTTCCTACTAAGCCTCCCGTCAAGCACCACATGTTCATCCAAGACTCTGATGAGGAGGAGGGAGACGACACTAGAAGGGAAGAAAGGGCTCCCATAGGTGAGAAAACAAAGATCCAGGAAAAGGAAGGTAAGGTGATCGAGAATTTCCCAAGGAAAAATCTACCATTCCCGAATGGCTGGAGAAGCAGCTTGAAAAGAAGACTCCCGCCCCGAAGGACCCAAGAGCAAGGCTAGAGGCTATCCTAGCCTGAGCGCAGATCTCAACCAAGAAGGAGAAGAAGCCCAAAGTTAGATCCAAGGTGACAATGAATGTTTTCAAGTCCCAAACTGTGCAGATAGCAACATTGGTGGTAGGCCAAGAGGGAGTAAGCTATAAGGTCTCCACCATTAACTTGGGGACTGCTACCAAAGAGCAGAAGGTGGAGCATCTTGAAGAGTCAGTGGCTATGGTGGTGCACCTAATACAACAAGATAAGGTGTCGAAAGATGAGCTTAAAGCATAGGTGACCGCCTTGACGGATTACATCCAACAATGATCTTTAGTTGAAGACCTCCCTACCACATCTGTTGCTCCACCCCAACTATTGTCCAAGGAATAGATTGACAAACTGGAAAAGAGAAAGAACTTGGATAAAACTACAGAAAGTTGGTTCCAATAGGTTCTATACATCAGGAACATGGGTATCAGTTGGGTTGTCCAAACAACCAACAGGTTCTTGGATTTACAACAGTCCTTGGAAAGTACGAAGAATCTTTACACCGACTTCCCTGCAAGTTACGAGTCCACTTATCCAAAGATCGAGACTATCCTCTGGCTGCCAAGCACGACATGGGAAAATGAGCTCACATTCAAAAGGGACAACCATTGGCTAGTGGATGTGTGGAAGCGGGACTTTGATAATAGAAAAGAAAGGTTGGAGCAGATAATGGATAAAGTGTATCCAGATATCGAATGGGTCAAAGAAGTTAGGGTGGATTGCACCCGATATTTGAGGCTAATGATGGGATATGACATTCTCACGGGGCAAATTGATCTGGAGAAAATTAAGCCTCATTTCCAGAAGAAGATGGAGGACAGGATGTCTGATGAGATAACAATGGATTTCATGAGTTTTCCTACCCGTTCCTTCGCCCAGTTGAAGCTATTCAAGGATCACACCACCAAATATGATGAAGACTGGAAAAGACTTGAGGACAACTCAAAAGAATGGAGTTATCAAGTGCTACAGTCTGAGATCATGGAAATTTAGAAACTCCAACCGGTGATTCTGAAATTCATGGAGTATCCAGCTTTGAAGAAGCAGGAAGGCAACCCTATTATCAGTGAAGAACTTCTAAAGGAATAGCTACAACAAAAAGAGCAATCAACAAAAGAAAAAATGCTACAGTGCTGTCACTAGAAGAAAAAATAGGGATGAAGACAAAACTGTATTTTAAATTGTAATATATTTGGGGGGTAGGTAGAACCCTAGTTTGTAGTGAATCTTGGCCATTCGTTCTACGTTTTGGGCACTATAAATAGGGGGTGTCCTCTAATTTTCAAAGGGAGTTGAGTTGTTGTAAAGACATGCTACTGGAATTTCTAATGAAAATACATCGACTTGGTGTATTTTCTGAGTTTTTCACATGTTTCATGATTCAACCTCCATTGTTAGATGCTTTATTTAGATTTACATTGTTGTTTTAAGTTAGATTTAAATTGCTTGAGTATATTTGATTAATGTTTTTCCGTGATTATATAAATTTTTGTTGTTTGCTACTGGTAAATGGTCTTGTAAAGTTAGTCTAGACTGAAATTTGAAGTTGCTTTCAAACTTATCTTTCTTCATGCATGAAAATGGTGGATGAATGGTAAAATATCTGTAGACCTTTGAAGATAGCACAAATTTCATGATACTGTAGGTTTCTTGGTTAAGTGGAATCCTATTTTAAGGAAGTTGTCCATACCAAAACCTTCATGATCGTTATTCATAGTTAGTTGCAAATCCAAGAACCTTCCCTCTTCCCTGCTCTTTTTCCCTTTTTAGAACTAACCTATGCTAAGGTTCATTGCACATTGTAAAGCCAAAACTTGAAGAAAACATTGAAGTTTTAGACTGCTGTCTGAACCTACAGCAAAATGTACCTTGACTCCCACCTCAAAAACTTCAGATTTTAAGATCCACTTCATATCCAGCTACGTAAGTATGCCCTATGATTACCAGCAAAATCACATTAAACATCAACTGAGGAGTTCCATGCAAGTCATGACCTAACACCCGAGAGACCTTGGGGAGATTTTTAGCAACTTGTCGTTGGAGATTTCCTTTCAAGAGAGGTAGTGTATGTATGCACTACCTATGTTGAAAAAGTGTACAAAACACTCATCAACAGTTATTTTACTTATGAATGATGTGTTCTCTATGAATTCTTGAATTGTTTTTTACGAGTACTTGCATTTAGGGAATCTAGAATGTCTTTGAAAAGGAAATAAAATCTTTTAAGTTGTTTTCATGATGTACTTGTAAGTACTCCATAATAGGAGGATGGTGTTTATCATAGGTATTACATACTAGATATGATTAAACTTGAGTATCATATGAGTTACTCTTGGATAGGTTATTGATTTAACTAAAGTAGCTTGAGTTTACTCCTATGATTGTTTATCCTAGGATTGGGAAGGGGATATTGAGATTGTGATTCACCCATGTGGATGCATAAATCACTTGAGCTTATGGAATTCTATATGTTTAAAAACATAGGTGGGATTAACTAGTGAGTTAAAGTAGTTGTTTGGTTAATTACTTTACACTCTTGAAATGAAGTTATCTTGTTGACACTCTCAAAGGGAAGCATATATTGCTAAAATTATGATTTGATGAAGGTCAAATCACTGATGTGGCTATTCTCTTTATGGGAACCACTTATTAGTATGATATAGTACTGACTAGAGTCGGTAATTTATGAATGATTAGTCCATAAATAGAAGAAGCTTATATAGCTACTCTCTAGATTATAGAGTTACACATGGAACTAGATTGTCTTTTATAGTGGATAGCTTGTCTATGTTGAGTTAAGTCGTGGACTAGGAAAGCGTATACCAAGGATGGGAATATCCATAAGATATCATAGAGTTTTGAAAAGGAAAATAGGTTTTTTCTAAGGTTAATGATTACCTAGGGAAGAAAATTACCTATACTTAGTATGTGAATGGTTAGGATCCAAACCGAGCTAGTAGAAGTGTATGTGAATAGATTGACCCTCATTTAGATTGTTGCTTGAGAACACTTTTGCCAAAGTAGTGTAAGTAGCCATTGTTTACACTATAAAGTTCACCATGATCCAACATTACATGCTAGTTCCAGATTGTGGGATTACAAGTTCTAGTCATGTAGGACACAACACTAAGTGCAGATAGGCTATGGATATGACATTTCCCAACCAATCTCTTTGTTGAAGGGTAGGGCCATCTATCTTGATAGATGTGTAGGGGACTGCATATGAGTTCGCGGTTGGAAAAAAATCACTTGAGTGATGCTTCTCCTCACTAGTTGGCAGCCAAGGTTTGTGGATGTGTATGCCAATATCGAGGACAACTGGAGTTCTTGCACCAATGGGCAGGCACATTGAGAATGTATGCACCGATGTGGGGACATCAAGACTAGTTTATATAGCTATTTCTAAATGAAGCTCAGAGGATCTATGAACATATCATGTACTCATTTTGTATAAGGATGTAATCATGAATGTTATACATGAGTTCATCCAATATGATATCTATGTATTTGGAAGATTTGTGAAATTATAATGAAATGCAATGAATTTTGGAAATAGTGTTGTCTCAATTATGCATGCAATTTACATTATGGGAAGAAATATTTTTATTGCTATGTTATGACATCATAGAATATTCACTTAGTGTGAAATGTTGGAAATTTTACTGAATAGAACACCGATGTTGTTATAGTAAGGGTGAAGTGCACAGGTAAAGAGTTTTTATAGCTCGATTATGAATTAAAGCCTTCACAAATAAAAATAAAAATTTAAGTGCTAGGCAATAAAATGTAAAGTGCGCATTTAAAAGGTTTTCAACAGCCAGATGGAAAAGAGAGTAAGCCTTCACAAATAGAATAAAGTATTTTTAGCTGCATGGAAAAACAAATTAGGAGTGCAACCATTCATAGTAAAAACCATTTTTAGTTGTTGGATAAGGGAAAACATGTAAGAGAAGGCAGGAAAATGAATAGAATGGGGATTCTTCGAGTGCAAAAGGAAATTATTAATCTGAGGGCTCACATGATGCCAAATGTCTGATGATATTTCCATTTAAGGTTGTTTCATTTTCCTTAAATGTAGTTCTTTGCTTCATTTGCAGGAGGGTTGCTCATTGTTTTGGTCTCACAGGGAATTTTTTTGTAACAGGTCTTAAATGAATAAGTGTTGATTTTAGGTTTTGGATAAGTTTGAGTCATGTAATGGAGAATTTAATTAGAGAATTTTCATATTTGTGCATAAATGATAATATATTTTAAGCTGGTTGTCTCCATAGTGCACATTGTATGGATTATGAGTATGAGTAATCAAAGATTTCTAGTATTTTTCATGTCTTTCCTCGAATGTTTATTCAGTGTTATTACTCTCATTCAAAGAAAGAGTTAAATTGTATTAACATAAATCGAGGTTTATGCAACTATTTTCTAGGATTACTAAGTATGACTGGTGAAGTTTTTGGTATCAATGGTGTAAGGCATCATCTGGTAGGCATAGTTGTGACAAAGTGAATGTTGTGATGAGTTTTAAATTACATGGTTTAGGTGACTCCACCTTAGAATATGGCACCGGTCTTTTAATGTTGCAGTATATTGAGATTTTTTATGGCAGCTACAAATTTATATCAACTTTAACTTTCTATCATAGTATGATTGTGTCTAGAATTTAATGCATTACATTTCTCATGTTTAAATTATACATTACCATGAAGTTCAACCATATCTTTAGGGTAATATTTCTATATAGAAATTGAAGGAGAATTATCTATTTACAATATTCTAGATGCTTTGGCACACAAGTATCTATAAGCACACTGTTGGGATCATCCTCTTAGGTTTCAAAGAGCCTGAAGTGCAAGGGAGAAAGTTTTTATATCAATCTCTCATTCATTATCCAAATCTCTCCTTGAATCTGACTATTAGGCCTCACACCCCTCTAGGATTCAAGTTGATTATAGATTTGGGAACCAATAGATTGGCGACTCTACTGGGGAAACAACTCCAGTATTATCCATTTGAAAAGAGTCAATAAGTTTGTTGATCTGTAGTTTTAGGTCAGATGATCTAAGGACCTGCATACTTGAAGGAGAGTATTTCAACATTTCTGATGTATTCTTGAAATTTGGTGCTCTGCTAATGGAGAGAACTCAAAAATATTTAGGTCTTGGAAGAAGCTTTTTGCTGCTTGAATATTTTTTCCTCTTTCAAAGAGGTGGTGACTCTACATAATATTCTACATCATCAGAAGATTTGGTTGCATCAGTTCTTAAGTACTTTTCTATTGTAATATTTCTATATGAAGGTTTTCAACAAAGGTTCTAATTAATATAGTCCCTTATCCAGTACTCTAAGGTACTAGTAGAAAGGGAAATGGGAAATCATGATAATTTGAGGGAAATATTGAGAATTAAATAGTGTGGAGGGAATAAATTTTATTTGAAAATATGTATGACTACCCTAGTTCTCCCTCTACAAACTTTAATATCATGCCTTAAACATAGTCATGTCCTCAAAGAAAGGTTTTCACTACTAAAAGATATAACCCTCTAGATTTCAGTAAAATCCAAGGTTATCCACACTCTATCCCAAGAAGAATTAATGAATATTTTCCTGTTTAGAGGAGATCTTGAAGAGTAAATGTCACAACATTTACAAAGTTGTGTTGATTTGATGATGGATTGTCAAATAGAAGAAGAGGGTGCTATCATGAAGTTCTTGTGAGAAATTTAGAAGATGCTGTTGAATATTAGTTTTCTAGTTTATCAATGCATTCCATAGATTCATGGTGTGAGCTCAAAATACATTTCAGTGATTATTTTGAAGGAACATCAATAGACAATGAATTATTATTTAAGGGTAGAAATCTACATAACTGGTAAGAATTTGAAGAGGAATTTGAAAACAAAGTTGAATCCATATCATCAAATAATGAATTGTGTGATATAAAAATATTTGAGGGTGAATCCCCCTATGACTTTCATGATAGATTCATGAAATTTTTGTTTGATATACTAGAATTAGAAAGACCTGATGAATCATTTTGCATTGATTTGTTCTATGAGAATTGTGAGCCAAGTCTGAGTACCATGCTAGCTCACTTGAAGCCCCCTAGCCTTAAATGCATATATCAATGGATTTCAGTTATTGGAAAAATGATGGAAAAATATGGAAGTGATCTCCTAACTCAACTATGTGATGGTACTTTTTCTAGATTTAGTCAAATAAATCTGAATGGTATAGTAGAAGATAATGATAGTGCATCTTTTAGTAATGAGGATGTTGTTTTTGAACAACCTATAAAAAAAAATATACCCAGATGAAGATTGCAGCCATAATAGTCATGATGAAATGAATGAAACATGTGAATTTTATCCTATTTTCTTTGATAATATTGAAATAGAGAGCAGATTTTCCATGTCAGATGAAGGTTATAGTAATGCGGGTGATACTAAAAGTGGTTTCTCATCTATTGAAAAGGAGACAAGATGTTATGATATTGATTCCTATAGTTTAGCTGCATTGATCTCCTTTGAAGATACAGTTGAAGAGTATGCTGATTTTGAAGTTTCATCTCTTCATGATGATAACAATAGTATTGCTGATGTGAGTATGCAATCAACTAAGAAGTATTCTTATCTGAGTGATCATGATGATTGCAATTTTGTTTACAACACTTATGACTGTGATTCCTCTCATAAGGAGGAGGCAACACTTATTTACCTAAGTGAAAAGTATTCCAATGAAGATGATGACAATACTTTTAAAGGCTCACAAGAACAAGATAGTCGATATGAACTAAATATCTTATTTAAAGAAGAAATGTGTAATCAATAGTGTTATGATCACTTGTTCATACCCATTCTACAAGTGAGTGTAGAATTGATGAAAATTTTCATGGTGATGAGACAAAGGAGCCTACTATTTTGAGGAATGCTTTTGACAATGCCATTCTATCAAATGAAAATGACAGTATGCAATAAATTTCAGCCATAGCAATCATTCATGAGTAGTTTTAATGAAGAAACAAATGATGTTTTTCAGCCTGATAGGGAGGAATGTGACCCTACTAATTACTGTAATGACATGGACAAAGAGAAGGGTATACATACAAGATGTTTATTGAATGAATCAGTTCAAGTAGCTGATTGTGTAGAGCATGTATGTGTTGGTGATGTAAGTGGTGAACATGGAAATACTTTCTTGTTTGAATCTTCACCCTCTTTGATTCCTATTTTTTTATTTTGAAGTTCTTATTGACTGTTTTCATGATAGCATAGATGTAGTTGTACATGAAAGTGAAAATTTAGAGACAAATATTGGTACAACTAATGAATCTCTTTATGGTGAGTTTACACTTGAAGAATGTGATTGTGTCAATCACATCGACACATATGAGGACCTTTTTGCTAGATTTGCAACTCATAGTCTTCGTCATGAGTAGTATGCTTTAGATATTCATGTTGATGAAACATGAGGTAATGTTGAGTTTCATACTCCTTGCAATAGTGAATGTGTTTTGAACACTCACTATGAGGGTTTTATTGCAAATAAAGATTCTAAGTCATATGAACCTACACTTGAAGCTTTTTTGTGTGATAACATGACAAGTGCTGATAATCTTGTTTATGAAACTGAAGTGGAAAACATTGTTTGGGATGCTGATGCCTTTTCTAAATGTTATGATTTGAGTGTGGACAATGGACTTGTGAATGTTGATAAGTCTTGTTTCCAGAACCTTGAGACATATGATAATGTGATTGGGCTATGTTGTTGGGATGATGATAAACTTGCCTGTGATGCAATTCAGTTGGAGGAGTTACAAATGTGTGAGCATTATTTGCATAATACATAGGAGGATTACATACTATTTCTGAGAGATGATATGTTTTTTGAGCTTAGTCATTATGAGGGGGTTAGTAAATGTGATAAGACCGTGTCTTCATATAGTCTTGACCATTATCCTCATATTTTTTCACTTACCACAAAATCAAAAAATGAAATCAGTGGTAGTGATTTGGCCTATGTTATTTGGTTTCCATGTGATAGTAAAGCTAAACATGGAGAAAGTTATCACTTGTTTTTGTAGGAAAGAAGTTACTCATGTTGTTGTGGTGTGATAGAGACAAGTATGGATTGAGGGAAATCAGTTCCTTTAGCAAGCTAGTGTTTGATAGAGGAAAACATTAGTTCTCCTTTTTCATTTGGTGGCTTGGGGCCACCGAATGAGGTTTGAAAATTTGAGTAAAGATAGTTGCAAGCTGCCCAAATGGTTCTGGAACTTGGTCTGCTCTTCCAAAATATTTTGAAATCTTTCTACGTTCACTAAGGAACCAGCACCCCTAGAAAGAGCCACTAATGGAGCACTCAAAATTGTGAAGCATTTTAATGGATAATATGCTTTGGGAAAATTTCAACCAAACTAAGGACCATATTGTGCTTTGCTTCTAGTCTAGTGATGCAAAAGAGAGTTCATGGACAATAAATGGAAACCTAAGAACAAAGCATGAATCAAGGGCTCATAAAAGTCAGGGGAAAAGGAATGCTCTAAGCATTCAATATATTAAATGTTAATGACATAAGGGTAATCGTGTCCATAAGAGAACAATCATGAAGAAGGATAATATAATGGATGGACGGTGCAAGTCAAGTAATAAGAACAAATACTATGCATGGACAATCACCATAAATGATGGCAGCTTAAGAGTGATGAAGATAGTCATTAAAAGAGTTGAAAGGTTCAAGAATGGTTAAAATAATGAGTAGTGATAGTCATATACAAGTTTGTTAGCATGATGAAAGGGATTGATGACATAGGGGGACTCATTGAAGTTCTTTATTGAAAAAAGACATTGGTTTTCAAGATAAGAAAATGGAATAAAGGATATTCCATGTCAAGGAAAGGTAGCCATGCACCTTGAAGGGATGGACATGAAAGAAATTTCAAAACCATATAGTGGGCAGTGGTGAGACTTATTGCATATCCTTTCAAGGGCAGTCCCTAGAATTTAAAAATAGTGCTATGAGGAACATAGGACAACAATGTTAACTCATGGGTAGAAATATTACAATTGAAGTCAACAATTCATTGATAATGACTCATAAGGAATTCACCAAAGAGTAACTCTATATCCATAATGGTTTCCTCAATGGGATCAACTGTACTGATATATCCTTCTCCAATACTTGGATCCCATAGTATTATTTTGTAGTGACATAAAAAAACCTATACATGTTATATCCTCCATAAAACTACCTTCAAACATAGTGTAACTGGTTATTGCAAAGCATGAAAGTATGGTGTACAACCCTATGAGTGTTATTCTTTTGAACCTTCCTTTTTTATCATAGTTGGAATGACACTCCCTTTTCAGAATTATTTCTATTTCAAGCATTGACTTTGATCGATTGTGTATAATTATCAAATGCCATTAAGGATGGACTAAAAGAAACTTGACAATTTCATGGCATGTGTAATATCTACAAGAGAACTTTGCATCTTCAAGCAGCTATTAAAGTTCCTTGTTGTCTAGCTTCCAGTAAATGCTTAAGCTATGAAGCATTGTTACTGATTGGTGGAGCAGGGATCCATTGAATGAGGTGACATATCTTGAGAAGGCTCGAGAACTGTCTTGTAAAGTGTTGACACAGAGACAAGGAAATGTTTATGCTTCAAATGGCGGCCATTGTGCTAGTTGAAAGGGGTCAATTTGATATTGCAAAGAACAATTTACACAGGTATAATAAGTTGTTGTGGGAAACATCTTTGTTCAGATGCTTGATGTATGGGTAAATCAGGCACATGTTTATTTTGCATAGGGATAGTTTGCGCTTGTAGTGAAAATGTATCAAAATTGTTTGAGGGAATTTTGTTTTGGTACTAACACTCGATCTTCATCATATATAGCTCAAGCACATTGTGAGGAAAAAAAATGGCAAGGTTGTGAAAGAACATTATTAAAAGTAGTGCATTTGGTGCCCTCGAATTTCATTTACGCTTTGATGTTGGGTTGAAATGCATAAGTTTCCAAATTTAATACTTCAAAGGAAAAAATGTGTTGTTGTGAGGTTCATCGAGCAGTGTCAGGATTAATGATTGCATTTCGTGTGTGTTTTTCCAACTGTCAGCTATCGTAAACCTGCATATGCATGGATTTGGTGAGAAGAAGATGGTGTTGCATGTTGACTATTGTAAACATTTTCTTGATGCCGCCATTGTTCATAGAGAAGAGGCTAAATGTGAAGAGCATAAAAACGGAAGATGACAATGAAATTTGGAGTTCCCTGTTTCATATCACCCATCGTGAGTTTCAAGGCTCTTGTCCTCAATGCATTGGCGATACATGATGGTATGTTCTCATCATCTCCCATCACTATTGTGTATCCCCATTTATTTTTGCAATAGTGATGTGCGATATGTTTGTAAAGTGATGGTGGGCCTGTGGATAGATCTCCAATGAAAAAATTTTGAGTTTTATTTTAATGATGAGAAAGTGTGTAAAGGTGAAGTGAATGGGTAAACAGTTTTTATAGCTTGATTATGAATTAAATCCTTCACAAATAAAAATAAAAATTTAAAGGTTGGGAAATAAAATGTAAAATGGATGGGTAAAAGGTTTTTCAAAGCCCAATGGAAAAGATAGTAAAAGCCTTCACAAATAAAATAGAATATTTTTAGTTGCAGGACAAAACAAATGAGGAGTGAATCCATTCACGGTAAAAACCATTTTTAGTTGTTGGATAATGGAAGACAAGTAAGAGACGGTCGGAAAATGAACATAATGGGGATTCTTCGAGTGCAAAAGGTAGTTATTAATCTGAGGGATCGCATGATGCCAGATTTTTGATGAGATTTCCATTTAGGGTTGTTCCATTTTCCTTAAATGTGGTTTTCTGCTTCATTTGCAGGAGGCTTGCTCACTATTTTGGTCTCAAGGGGGAATTTTTTTGTAACAGTTCTTAAATAAAAGTGTTGATTACAGGTTTTGGATGAGTTTGAGTCATGTAATGGAGAATTTAATCAAGGAATTGTCATATTTTGTGTAAATGATAATATATTCTAAGCTAGTTGTCTCCACAGTGCACATTGTATGGATTATGAGTATGATTAATCAAAGATTGGCAGTATTTGTCTTCTTGCCTTTCCTTGAATGTCTATTCAATGTTATTACTCTCATTCAAATAATGAGTTAAATTGTATTAATATAAATAGAGATTTATGTAACTGTGTGCTAGGATTACTAAGTATGCCTGGTGAATTTTTTGGTATCAATGGTGTAAGGCATCATCTGGTAGGAATATTTGTGATAGAGTGAATGCTGTGATAAGTTTTAAATTACATGGTTTAGGTGACTCCACTGTGGAATATGGCACTAGTCTTTTAATGTTGCAGTCTCCTAAGATTGTTTGTGGCAGCTACAAATTTAAATCAACTTTACTTTTCTATCATAGTATGATTGTGTCTGGAATATAATGCATTTCATTTCTCATGTTTAAATCATACATTACCATGAAGGTCAACCAAATATTTAGGGTAATATGTCTATTTAGCAATTCAAGGAGAATTATCTATTTGTAGTGTTCTAGATGCTTTGGCACACAAGTATCTATAAGCACACTGTCAAGATCACCCTTTTGGGTTTCAAAGAGCCCGAAGTGCAGGGGAGAAAGATTTTATATATATCTCATGTTTGTTGGGAAAATATCTCCTTGAATCTAACCATTAGGCATCGAACCCCTCTAAGATTCAAGTTGATTACAGATTTAGGCCTCAACAAATTCAAGGTTAAGAATTTTTTGAAGTGAGGTGACATTTTTTAAAAGCTAGTTAATGATGGAATCATTAGTTGACATGTTTTAGGAATGTGGTGAAAATGATGGAAGTATGTATTTTCTTGGTGGGATACTATGTTACAAATTTATCAGGGGGGATGAAACTTGAGGTGTGACATGGGAAGATCCAAAACCATAAGGATTTCTAGTAGAAAGGCCTATTGTTGGAGTTATGCCAATGCTTGGTTGTATTGTTGAAGCAATAGTTGGATTTGTATATTTAAGGATACAGGCTATAGTTGTAGGGAGGGAGACTTGAATTCCTCCTTGACTTTAGGTGTATCCCAAATCTTGAACACAACTAGCCATTGTAGGTACATTCTTATCAACTATATGGGATAGGCTATGCAAGACCTCTAATCCTTGATCATCAGTAATCAGTTTCCTCATGTTATCAACTATAGGTACTATAGTACTAGCGAAATATTCAGTACTAACAAAGTCTTGAAGTTTTTCGAAGTCCTTTTCCAATTTTTTAGTTTCTCTTCAAGAACATGGGCAACCATAGTCTCAACATCTGTAAAAATGGGTGTTTGTAAAGTTATCATTGGCATGGTAAGATTAGGAATAGAGTCCAAAATGGATTGAGTATTTATAATACTTTACATGAAAGAGTTGGAAGACTCAGGATCCACAACAAATGTAACAACACCATGGGATACCATAATTCTAGAACTATATTCCATTGAAGTATTGAAAATAGGACACTAGTTTGTGAAACTCATAAAAGTTTCAAAAACACTAAGTGTACCCAAGATGAACAATAAATTGTCAAACAAAAGAAGCACAATAATCAAAATTAAAATTTAGGCAAGCAAAATATACTGAGAACATAGTAACAGAGATTTGATACAAATTTCAGTTGAAAATAGGACATAGGCACCCTGGGTGTCTATTTCCTATACAGGGTTTCTAGAATTTTAAAGTTAATTGACTCTTTGGGGTGTTGTTTAAGATTTTCATATCTATACCCAAATAGGTCTGATAGTGAATTATTTTCCATATTTTTTTTAATTTTTGGATTGTGAACTTAAGAATACAAACATGCAACAATATGGAAAGTAAATGATAGTTTTGAAATGCGGAAATAGAATTCAGACAACAAAATCCAACATAGAACACAAAAATAGAGATTTGACTCAAATTTCAACCACAAAATACAATACAGAGGTGCCCGGGGCATTTGTGTCCTGGACAGGGTGTCTAGAAATTCAAAGTGTGATTGTGTTTGTTACTATTTAAGGTTCCCAATTCTGTGCACATATAGTTTTGATAGTGACTATTTTTTTAGATTTTATTGATTTTATGACTATGGAAATGGAAAATTCAAGTATGCAAATGTATGAAATATTAATGAAAATTTTTGAATGCAATTTTCAGATGCAAGATGCAATGATTGACTAATTCCAAGATGCAAAGTTTTGAAAATGATGATTTAATACAATTTTGAAGCAAAACTATGTAATTGTTCACTTTTTAACAATATGCAAGATACCTAAATGTATGCAAATGAAACTTTTTATTTTATTTTTAGATTTTAAATGACCTAATGAATACAATTTGAATGTATATTTGATCTAAGATGACTAAAATAAATCTTATTTTAACCTTTAATGCAATATGAATGCAATATTTTTGTGTTTTTATGTCTTTTTGTGATGAAAAAAAGAAAATTTTGGGATTCACCAAAATGAAATGGTGGGAAAAGTAAGCATTTGAGTTTTCACCTTAGGGTTTGACACCTTTCCCAAATTTCATTTTAAAAAGGGGGGAGAGATATGTGATAAATTAGAAATTCAAGGATGAATGAGGGTTTGATGGATTTGGACAAGGTATGAGATTGACTTACAACCTGATAGGTGAGACAACTAGCTCTTAACCAAATCTAGAAATTTCCTAATGATGAAATGTAATGATCTAACTAGGCTAATGGTGTAATTTAGTGTTTTGATGCAAATACAAAAAACACAAAAGTTCATAGATAAATTTGGACAACAAAAATGAGTAGAGAAGGACATTGTGCACTTGTGGTTCAATTCAGGGTAGAAAAAGGAGGACATATACACCTAGGGTGTGAGTTTACTTGTAATTCTTTCTCGGATATATTTCTACAACCCTTTGATGTCAAATCTGAGCTTTGGATTCCTGCTTGCAAATCTATTAGAACACTGCCAGATATTTATGTAATTGAGTTTTCATGGGTTGACAAGATATAGGGTTTCAAATGTAATAATGAATAGTTTATCTTCAAAATCCTTTCAATCCTCTTCAAACTATAGATCTACACATTCACAAAGAGAAGAGATGTTGGGCCATTTTAGGGGCTTTCCTTGGTCAAACCCCACATTAGTGTTTCCACTACCATAATGGAAATGTCAATGATAGAATGATAATGAATAAGAAGGAATAATGAAATCACAAAGTGTTGCAACTCACCACCCTTCAATGGCTTCCTTGAAGGACATAATTCATACACATCACCTCAAGGACTTGGATCTTTCTTGCTTGATTTTATTGAATGCTTAAATTACTTTGGAGATCTACAAAAGTGTTAGCCTTCACAAAACAATGGTAACATGAACACACATAAACTCACATAATATTTGGCATGATGTTAGGATCTTGAATTACTGCAATAATGCTTTGAAATACTTCTCTTGACTTTCTCTTGAATGCTATTGATAATTTCTTGATCATAAATTTTCCTTAATGCTTTTTATATGATTTAAAATGATGCAATAACTAGGTATTTATAGGTATTTATTCAATTTCCCAAAAAATAAATCTTGATGGCCAACTTTAGACACTTGAAATTCAAATATTAAATTTCCAGAATAGTTGGTGTTGGGAACAATGTATTAAATAAGTGCAATTGATTCCCAATTGTAATTCCTCAAAAAATGTCAAAAATAGGCCATAGAATGCATAATTTAGGAAATTAAATACTCAATTAGGTCCAATAATCAAAGGGGGACCAAACATAAGGTGAAATTGTCATGGGTGACAATTTAAAATAGTACACAACCATAATGATATCTTCAAATATTAATAATTTTATACCCCATAATGAATTAATTTATTGAAATTAAAATAATTAGATTTCTCACTTCATTTTCTAAAGCAAACTTATTATACAAGGATTACTTAAAATATTATTTTAGAAAGAGTAAATGACAACCTCCTAATATAAGAAAATGGAAAATATGTTGCTTTTGATTCTCAATATCATTCTTTGGAGTCGTGAGGGAAGAGCATACATAGACAATCTAATCCTTGGATAAACAAACAAAAATGTAAGTCCAATGGTGTTTCTGATCTTCAAGATTGCACTAGGTGTGAGGAGAGAGCATATGTACCTAGGGACTTACCAAAAATAATAAACAAGTTCATTCACCTAACAAAATTTAAGTGTTCCTAATTTATAAAAAATCAAGCACAAAATCCCTACAATAGATAATATCAGTAGTTTAGAGTTTTAGTCTTCATCCCAATGAACATGACAAGATGATCAAGCAAGTGATTAGCAACCCTAAAATATAATAGAAAATTGCTTAAATCTGACTAAAAATTGTTAAGAAGTAGATTTATACCTTCTATCAAATGTGTACTCCTGAAGAAAAAAATTGTAGAGGAGGGGGACCAACCACACGAAGGCTCCAAGTCACGGATAGCCGAAAGTGGAAGGCTGCCCTGATCTACCTTAGGTTGGAAGAGCGTTTTATGTCAAGGATAGAGAATGAAGAGCACTCTTAGTGCCTCTGTCACTCTACTAACCTAAGACTTAAGTTAGGACTAAGTGAGTAGGTTTTTGGAATCCCAATAGTAAATCAGACAACTCTCTACTAGAGGACAATAATGCAGAATAGGGATGACAATGCGGTGCGCTACCGTCTCACACATGCACTGGCATCCATACCAATAGAGAGTGCAAAAGGACAGTGAAAATAATAGAATTCCTACTAAGAGATTAGTTGTCAAGATGTTAAGCAATAATAGAAATACTAAATGATAAAATGATAGAAATAATTAGAAAGATGATATGAAATGATAAGAATGAAGGTGATGGAAGTGAACTCATGAAGGGTTCAATTTTCCAGTAAGCTCCACATGAATGTGTACCTACACATAGCTAAGAGGGGAAAAATGTTGGGGCTATATAGGTTTTTGCTGCAATCAAACCCCCGCTTTAGTGTTTCCACCTCCACAAATAGCCAGATAGATGGATATGTAGAAATATGATAAAGAAAAAAAATGCCAAAAGTAGTCTCGCAAGACACCAAGCTGCAACTTCTATGGTAGATGTGAAGAATTTTATGATTGTTGGAGTTATGAAGCCAATAGTGTAGCAAGTAGCAAGAGTATGGAGCAAAAACATGAAGCTAGAGCGACTGAATGTGTGAATAAGATTGAATTAGTGTGTAGAAGCTCAAGAATTGCCAAGATCTCTTGAAATGTGTGAAGAAGATCGATTGAAAGTGAAAGATAGACATTTAAATAAGGTTTGGGAGGGAAAGAGTCATTCAAAGGTCAATAGGAAGGTACAGGGGTGTTACGTTTCATCATGAAAAGCAGCTTCACAGGTGCACCTACAAAGCAACATGTTAATCTGTACACAAAACATGTTAGAAATCAAAAAGTAGCTAAGCAGGCAGACAAGCAGACAGTCACGCAAATAGTCAAAAATATTGAAGGAGAAGCTTTCAAAGGGGTCCCTCTGGAACCATTTAAAATAAAAGGGGTCCACTCAAGGGACACTCAGTTTGAAAGTGCAAGAGTATTTTTCATAAATCAATTCAACATCAAGGAATCCTTTTGAAAAATGTTCACTTCATCAGGGAATTTAAAAGGAAGAAGGTCCCCTTCACAAGGGGAAGGTCATAAATTCACATGTAGGAGAAGGTGCTCCCTCCTGGGAGGAATTTTTTTCAAATTCTTTCTTTACGAACCCATGATGAAGGAAAAGTATTTCGCTAGGGGTCCTTGTCAAGGAATGCAATTTTTTTTAAAAATATTTTGAAGGGATTTTCAAGAAAATATTCATTGGCCACCAAATGCAACTTCTGAAAATCAATGTAGTGCGAGATCCCTCCCTTAGGATGGTGTGTTCCGAACACAAAGGCACGTGACATCTTAAGGAGAGAAAAACAAGAATGAAAAAGTGATGTTGTGGCTCACAAAACATGACGAGATGTAACCATGGTAATCTTGTCACACACATGAAGGACAACACATGAGCACCACAACATCATGAAACAAGCATGAAAGATAGGCACAAAGAAAAGAAAAGAGACAATAACATCATGAACAAGGGATAGGGTCGGTCTGATATTCCGGGGTCAGAGTAGCTCATAAATATAGATAAATAGATATAGCAGTATATAAATGAACTGTCATAAACCCCCTTCTATATCAAACCATATGAAGAAAGGAACATGAAGACAAAATTAAAAAAAAAAGATTGGTTCAACATGGAAGGGAGGCCTAATATCCCCCAACACTTTGCATCATCCTTGATTGTCAAAAATAAATATACAATGGAGGAAGAATGATGTGACAAATAGAGGAAGTTTTACAACATAAAAACACTCCTGTATCCAAGCACCTACAAGGGTGAAAAGGGTCATCTAGGAACACATAATGCAAGCATAGGGGAACCCAAACACACACACAATCTAATCTATAGATAAAGAAGGGGCACCCCCTAGTCCTCATCAACCAAGAGGTCATCATTCTCCTAGTCTAGATCATCATAAGTGGAGGGTGGACAAGCCTACAAGCATGGAATATCAAGGGGGGAACCCTCTAAACCTCTTGCAACAAGAGCCAATGAAGAATTCCCTTGAGGTCTTCTCCACTTAGTTCATGTGGGGTGAACATCAATGATTTCTTGAAGGTCATTGATAGGGTCGGGACCTCATCCACAAAATTAAACATGCACTTCACAAGAGTGCCATGTGTTTACTCAATAAGCAAGGGAGGCGGCACCCGAGATCCATTGTTGGGCTCATTGAATGACTTGAGAGTAGTGACGAACTTTGGGGATGTTGAGGCTTCTTCCATCACTAGGACAACACAACACAAAACCACCCTCTGAAGAAGGTGAACCATTTTTTTGACCCCAATTTCTAGCAAGGTCGTCCTTCATCTTACACTGCATCAGAGGATGCGAGATCCCCACAAACGAAGAAAAAGATGCGAAGGAAGAGGATAAAACCATATCAGACACCACTAAGGTATTCACATGTCCACTAGTTTCAAGAATGGTGGGATGTCTGAGAGGGACATTAGAAGGGGTGGCTCAATTGAAGGAGAAATAAACACCTGCACCCTCTTCAGGTGAGGATTGTTTATGCTCATGGTGGGAGTCGGAAGCAAGAGGAGGACACAACAGAAGGTGCCAAAGTAGGAGTTGTTGGATCCTCTTCCATCTTCTATGAGTAACCTTTCTCAATGACTAGATCCTTTCTCTAATGCTTGAGATCAAATGCAAGGCATTTTTTATGAATCTAGGGGATAGAATCCAGGGGTTGAGAAGGGATGGAAAAATCCTATTTGACCATCGTAGTTTCCATCATAGTTGTTTCTGGCAGATGGAGGGATTCCTGGATGGGAATAGGAGGGAGAGGTTGAGAGGATGGTGGAACAACAACAAAGGGAGATGGATCTAATGTCTCAGTGGCTGGTCTTTTCCCATTCACTACCTAAGAGGCAGGAGCAGTAGGAGGCCATGGAGGCCCAGACATAGAGGATGCCCCACAAGGACCCTTCCCCTTACCATACACACCGATCTGAGGTCCCATGGGTAAGATAGGAAGGTCAGATACCTGACACTTGGCTTTCCACCAAGTAGGAACCATCAGACTCCTTATGCAAAATCCAGGAGTAGTAACCCAAAGTTCCTCTTCAAGGAGGGAGGTAGAGCTGGGGCCCTAAGCATGGGCAAGCTTCCCCTTCCCCTTTTGAGAGGAAGGGGCAACTTCTTTTTGCACAAGGTGAGTTATTTTCAGTTGTCCCTTGCCCTTGATTTTGTACTTTACATAATTTTGGTAAAGTAGGTCCATTCTAGGAGGAACCAGACCAACTAGGGTGGGCCAAAATTGATCTAAAGAATAACCCCCACAAGATACCAATGGCTAGTATTTGGTGTCATGCACAAAATTCATGACACCTTCATGAGAGAACTTTAAACATTTATGAATAACGAAAGTGATTTTGTTCATGAAATCTAGCCACATGATGCCCAACTTCACCCTGAATAGATCAGATGTTGTAATGACATCAAAAGTTGTATCCACAACCCTAGTTCCTACTAGGATAGAAAAAGTTATAGATCCATACGACATAAGAGAGAGAATTTTGTGGGTACGTATAATAGATTTCATTTTAATATTCCTCCCTCTATAATTAATTTAGCCACAATTTCTCCTCCATAATAACATTCACCCAACTCATGGGTTCAACTAGGACTCCTATCATAATGTTTCCATTGAGGTGAGCAAGAATATATAGGGGAGAGGGATTATTATTGAAAGACAAGTCTTGCGAGGTGAAAAAAACATCTGGCGATTCAATCGTGATCTACGGTGGAGGATTAGGATTAAACGAAACCAAATTTACATATGTCAAGGCTTTAGAAGAGGCATTAGAAGGATCAATAATCAACTTCACAGAGTGAGACAGAAACAGGTCTATATAAATCTGCAACTCGGCATTTTCCTTTGCCACTGACTTATTCGTGTTTTGCTTCTTCCCATCAAGATGGATGGTATCATCATTGATGTGGTCTTGTATCTCATGATGTAGGCACATGCAACACTCAATATCATGCTCATGAACATGATGGTACTAGAAAAAGGCATTTCCATCGTACCAATTAGGACAAGGCTCCTTCAAAGGTTGAGGGTTTTCTAATGTTATAATCTTATCCTTCAATAACTTTTGTAGAATAGAAAAATAAGATTCAGATAACTTCATAAACTTTTTGTTGTGCCTAAGGCCATGATCATTAGTCACAAAAATTATGCTTGCAACAACCATTCCTTTTCCAAAAATGGAAACTATATATTTTCCTTCAAAACAGGAGCATGAGGAGGATCCCCCCAACTGAACCACCATTTGTTGGTATTCCCACAATGTAGCACATGAATGTGCGAAAGAAGGGTATTTCATTAAGGAAAATTTCTCCTACCAAGCTCACTGTAGGTTTCCTATGAATACCTTTTTCACATCTGAGTTGGGTAGCAGATACGAGATTTGTGAAAAGAGTGCTTGGTATCACATAATGAAATCAATTATCTTCTAGTGTTCTCTCTGCTTACCCAGAATGAGATCTGAGAAGTTCATCTTCATATCGATGTTAGCCTAGAATTGATGGAGAAATTGATTGATGAGCTGATCAAATGAGAATATAGAATTTTTAGGCAAAGAACAGTACCACTTGAGTTCTGTATCCTTGAGAGATCGAGGGAAACGCTTTTCCATCAGGGCGTCATGGTGAAAGAAATTTGTACACATCAAATTGAAAGTGGATACATGTGTCTATTGATCCCCTTTACCACCATACTTTTCAAACTTAGGAATGTCCATTCCTTGAGCAAAAGAAGTGCTCAGAATTTTTACCGACAATGGACTATGTCGAGAGAAGGGTTAAAAGATAGGCTGAGAAGACAGGTTCACCAATTGGTTTTGTATTTGGCCTATATTTTAAAGAAGATAATTTGGGATAGGGTATGAAGATGAAAAAGGTCTAGTGGGACCTCCCCTAGAACCATGACCACTAGAACCTCCTTCAGAGCCACCGCCATGACCACCACTGGAGCCACCAACAAGACCAACAACATGGCCTCTGTCGGGGCCACCACTAGTACCGTCATCTCCACCAAATCCACCACCACTCATTCCACCAGAGCCCCCACCACCAAGGGCAGTAGGAGGGGTGAAGCTAAAACCAAGGGGTATTCTAATCACCTTGATAGTGTGGGGTTTCTAAGAAGCAAAGGAAACATTGATCGAAGGACCTGTTTAAGCCATGTATACCGATGTGGTAGGCATCGAGTCACCTATTTTTCTCTCATAGGTGTTGAGAACTTCTCCTCGGGTAGAATCCAATCTAGTGTTATACGAAGGGATGTATGGTTCAGTTAGATTGGTGAGGTCACGCAAGAAATACATTCCTATCTGATACTTTCCTAACATATATCTCACCTCGTTAACAAGTCTAGCGACTCTTTCCATATTCAAAGCTTTCTCTAGATGATTACTGAGGTCTAACAACTTCCTATACAATTCCAAAAGTTTTTCTACATAAATATGTACAACAACATCCTCATCCATGGAGGAAGCCATAAGGGACACTAGAGGAGTGGGTGCACGAGTGGTCTGATCAATGAAACCCATCTCATCTATAAATCTTGCAATAAAACTAGTAGTAATTTAACTAGAAGTGACCTTCATCTTTTCAATGTGTAAGTGCCACACACTTCTTCTAACCATGTACTTGGAGGTCATAGACTACATTGTGATGCTCATAAAACCTCACAACACCCTAGTTTACAATGGTCACCCAAGTGTGAGGGAGAAAGTATCAACACAAAGAAATAGATAGATGTTCACGTCAGGTTCACCAAAATGTAGAGGAGGGGGACCAACCACATCAAGGCTCCATGTCATAGAGAGCCAAGAGTGGAAGACTGCTCTAATCTACCTTAGGTTGGATGAGAATTTTATGTCAAGGATAGAGAATGAAAAACACTCTCAGTGCCTATGTCACTCTACTAACCTGAGAGTTAAGTTAGGGATAAGCGAGTAGGTTTTTGGAATCCCAACTATACCTCAGATAGCTCTCTACTAGAGGACAACAGCGTAGAACAGGGATGATAGCGTGACACACCGACATCAAGAAAAGATATGATGGTGTCTATATAGATAGAAAGTACAAAAGGACATTGAAAATAATAGAAGGCCTACTAACAACTTAGGTGTCGACATGTAAAGAAATAACAAAAATACTAAATGACAAAATGACATAACTAATCAGAAAGACGATATGAAATCATAAGAACAAAGGTGGTGGAAGTGAACTCATGAAGGCTCCAATTTTCCAACAAGCTCTACACAAACACGTACCTACACACAACAAAGAGGGGAAAAATGTTGGGGCTATATAGGGGTTTTCTGCATTCAAACCCTTTCTTCGATGTTTCCACCTCCATGAATAGCTAGATAGATGGATATGTAGAAATATGATAAAGAAAACAATGCTAGAACGGAAATGAAACCAAGCACTACAAGAGAGACTATGCTACTCAAATCTAACAAAAAAGTAGTAATATGAAAGCATTACCACCCTCGACTAAAGGAACTCAATGCCAATGAGAGAGGAATGCAAATCCACATCTATGGCAGAGTCGACATAGCCACAATAATTCCAAAAGTAGTCTTGTAGGAAACCAAGCTACAACTTATGTGGTAGATGTGAAGAATGTTGTGATTGTTGGAGTCGTGAATCCAATAGTGCAACAAGTAGTAAGAGTATGCAGAAAAAACGTGAAGCTAGAGCGAATGAATGTGCGAAGAAGATCGAATTAGTGTGTAGAAGCTCAAGAATTTCCAAGAAGATCTCTCGAAATGTGTGAAGAAGATCGATTGAAAGTGAAAGATAGCCATTTGAAGAAGGTTTGGGAGGGAAATAATCATTTAAAGGTCGACAACAAGGCACAGGGGCATTACATTTCATCACCCATAGAAAATGTAACACCTATGTAGATTCTAGAGGTAGGAATCATGTCATGACGGAAATGCATCGCACAAACATTCATGCACCATACTCGCATCCTCTATAGAAATTTCCCAATCCACACTAAAAACAAGCGCCAAGTGGATGGAGTTCAGAATGAGGACATGGAATTACTTGGTCGATTTTGATTTTTCTAAAGTGAAGGGTGTAAAAGGGGAATTTGCAAGAGGGGTGTAAATTCATTCCTATACATAAATATTCCCAATAGAGCCTCAAATGTGCCTATCCTATGCACAATTATTCCCAACCAAGCCTTAATTGCAGCCAATAGAGAAAAAATTGTGCCCAATATAGTGGAAAATGTGCAACTCTACCTAGAGACCCAAAACACAAAAAATGAAGCCAAAAGTATAATTTTGATGGTCAAATGGTTAGTTTTAGTATTAGAAAACTATAGAATTAGGGTTATCAATCCAATATCTAAGACACAAAATTCTAAAAAAGTAGAAAATATTAACCAAAAGAAATTACACCCATCTAAGCTCCAGATGTACCATTATGTGCTTCAAGTACACAACTCTACACAAAGACCAAAAAATGCAAAAAGCAAACCAAGAAAATGTAATTACAGGGGTCAAATTCTCAGTATCAACATTAGAAAACTATAGAATTAAGCCTATTAATCAATTATTCAATACTCAAAAGTCATAACATTTTAATAAACCCAACAAAAGTAATTGCACCCAAAATAGCTACAATTGCACAAATTAATGCAACAAATGCACCTATCTAAGCAACAGTTGTACCCAAATTCCTATCAATTGCTCCATTCTTTGAATAGTTATGTAAAATGACTTTATAACTGTAAAATCACTCAAAAACTCACAAAAAATATTAAAAAATAGGGATTGGAACATGACATCAGGTATGCCAAAATGTATGACCTAGAATTCAATTTTGAAACTCAAAGGTAAACATCAAGAAACAATAATCACAATCAAAAGATCACACCAATGAAGTAATTTGAAAGAAGATCAAATAAACAATCAATACCTTGTTGAGAAGTTGTTGAGATGATTTATCATTATTGTCATTGATGTCAAAACCTAGGATCCGAAAGGTCGTGCTCCAGATGATATACAAAAATGATCTATCCTATTGAGTGCTATGATGTTGCGTAGTGTGGATGTTATCCTTGATCCAGATATAGCAGTACTTCTTTTTGTGACATCCCTGGAAGACAGATAATGAAAAATAATGAAGACTAATCTTTTTTTATTGGTTGTTGTGCTCAAAGCTTATTCTCGGTATCCTTGCTATCCAAAAATTCATGTAGCATGTTACAATTTTTGTTATGTCTATTTGTGTTTCTTTGGTTGATAATGAAATTGATGGAAATCAAGATTTGGTCTTGGGTGTGGCATTCTAATGTAGAGCTAGGAGGATTCAACAACACATCTCACAAACCTTCAATAATAATCCAAAACAATATGTGTATAACACATGCTATTAGGCATATTATATCACATTGGAAACATAACTATGGTAGCCCACAATTTATTGCCATGAACAGTCATTAATAACTTCTACAAAACAAATAATGAAGAAAATCTCTCCAGTGATATTGATGAAAACATAGTTATAGACTTTTCCTCCAATTCTTATGAAGATCCAACGGTGGAAATGAAAGTTATTCTATTTTTCCCAAAACTAGAAACCCTAAGCAGGGTTCAGACTTGCCCTCACAAAAATGGTCATAACTTATTCAAATCTTAATTAAATTAGATGAGACCATAAGCAAATGAAATTAGATTCACATGGAAACAAAATCCAATGGGTTTCAAATCCAAAATATATACTTTATGTTCCATACCATCACACTTTTTTAGACTGTAAATTTTGCACAATATTGTTAGTGTAAGTGGTAGAATGAGGAAAACAAACTAAACATGCTTCTACACTTCTAAATAGGACATTGCATCTAAGATTCAAGAAAATTAAACTAATTTAAACTAAGAATCTTCAGAAATCTATCCTATTGCTCTCTAACTCTAAAGATTTCTTTAATCAACTTGCTCTCAGATTTTAGAAGCTAATTGATTGCTAAAATGACACTTAGAGAATGAGAATTGAACTATTCTATTTCCTATATGATTAAATGATTAAAACAACTGTGATGGCAGCCATGACTGCAAATGTTGGATGCTTGACGGATGCTTGATGGATGCTCAAATGCTTGATTGCTTGATTGCTTGGATGCTTGGATGCTTGGAAAACCTGCAGAGTAAGATTGCATAAGTTGGGATCCATTTCTTATAGCCAAAGAGCTATATTTATAGCTTTCACGGAAACACATTTGCACAGGAATATGGGATAAAAGGCTGGGATTCAATCTGGAGAATTGAATGGCATGGGATGAGAAGATGGAGTTGATCATAGAGGATTGTTCCTCCCCATGAAAACACCAGGCAAGATGAGAGGGAAGATTGGAGGAAGAAGATTGAGAGGACTTCCTACAGGTTTGTCCCCAAAGCTCTTCCCGTGAATGACAGTAGAATTAATTAGATTTTAAAAATCTAATTTTATTGGTGAGTGAATAGTGTTAAATGATTTTTGCATTAATTTAAATATTTTTGATTTATTTAAATTTAGCAAAAGAAGATTAAATAATTTAATAAATCAAACCATAGGATTTGTTTATTAAATTAAAATAAAAGGAAAATGATAATTAAATAAAAGATTTTAAGATATCTTTATTTAATTAAGAAGAAATGTGATGAGGTAATTAAATAACACAAATTATTGAAGCTGTGTATTTAATTTAAGATGGAATTAATGGATAAAATATAGAAGAAATAATAATGATAATAATTAAATAAAACAAAGTATTTAATTTTGTTTATTTAATTAAGAGAGAAATAATATGATAAAATAGAAGAATTAATAATGAACTTAATATAAATAAATATTTCTATTTATTTATTAAGTAGATGAATTTAAGATTAATTAATCAAATAAGTCGTATTTAATTAATTAGATTCTCCAGACCATTTTTAGGTGTCTACATTTTGCCCCTCTTTGAAGTGATGTGTTTACGCATTGCTTCAAAGAATGATTTTGCTTCAGCTGCCAGTATTGATGAAAAGTTTGAAATATGCTCCAGACTTGCCCCAGATATTGAATTTTGAAATGATAGCGATATATGCCCCCACGGGAGATAAATTGATGAATTTTGAATTTTTTATGATTTTTCTGAATTTTTATGATGATTTGATGATTTGATGATGATTTGATGAAAAACAATGATGAAACAATTTATCTCCCGATAAAGAAATACTGATTCCTCCAGTTGATTATGATGATGATTGATGATCCTGGTAGCTTAGAAGATTATTGATCTCATGATAGGTGAGATTCAATGATTGATTGATGATTGACCTCATGATAGGAGAGATCAATGATTGATTGATGATTGACCTCATGATAGGCGAGGATCAATGATTGATTGATAATTGACCTCATGATAGGTGAGGATCAATGATAGATGCTCACAAGATTTGATCAAAGTCTCATCAGAGCTGATTCAGATTTGATTAGGCAATGTGGTTTGACTTCTTTGATTGATATGATATGCCTCAGTATAGGAGTGATTAATGTACTGAGACTTGATGATGCAAAATGATGAATAGGCTAGGAGATGAGATGAGGAAGAGATAATGGAAGGAGAAGATGAAAAGTAAGAACAAATGAATTCAAGGATAAACGTGATGTTGCCCCAGTCAAGTTGTAAGCCAAGATTGATTGATGATGATGATGATAAGAGTGTTGTTGATGAGGGAAGGATACATCCCAAAACAACACAAAAGGATAGGGAAAGATACATCCCGATGATGATGATGATTGGATCAAGGCTTGTAACAAGGTTGGGAACAAAACCAAGGATGCAATTAAATGATTTGTGCTAGACATAATAGATTAAGATTGGATGGAATTTGAGATGATTGAAATGAAAGAAAATGATTCAGAAAGAGGTGATTAGGAAAACAATTATATATTATCCTAAGAATTATTGAAGAGATAGTGATATGATGAGGAGAGGGCATACATGTAGCTTTTGAGATTGAAATTGGTAGCTTTGAAACAATCTATAAATGCATATGCAAGACTAATATGGATGCAATCTATTTTATCATGCAAATCTATTTTACCATGCAAATCTAAGTGTCATTTCAACAATCTTTTGATTTTGCTTTGTATCATCACTGAGCTTTAAAAATGTTGAAAGTGAATACAAGCATCAATGATATGAGATAGACCAATGATGACCTGAGTACTTCTTTCATGATTTTTGATATTTCAAGCGAACACAAGCATCAAGGTATAATTAAACCAAGATGACCTGAGCATTTCTTGCGTAAACAGACAAGAATTAATCATTTTCTTAAGTGAATCGGAATGTCATCCATGATACTTGGTAGAGCACTTCCCGCGACAATTCACAAAATAATAATGACTAACTCACAAACAACAAACAAAGAAAAGTATCATTCTCCTTCCTTGCTTCTCTAGTTCAATACATCATCGAGTAGCTCCAAAGAAATGATAAGCAAATGATAAAAAGAAAGTACAACAATTCAAATTCTACTTAATGTATTTTCAAATCATTATTCAGATTAGATCATCGATGTTGAAATGTGTGTGCTGATGTGTGCATGATATTCTCAGACGTTTGACCAAATGATGTAACCTAAAGACCTATCCTAGGGGTCTCGGGGACTGATCAAAGATTAGTCTTGCCTACGTTATACACGCAGAGACCACGTAGTTCGACTGACACAGACTCCACTTTTAATTGATGTAGACTCTATTTTTGTGTTTTCAATTTTATGAATGTTTTTGCATGGATTTTCTGATTTTTTTGATGTGTTTGGATTTTGATTTTCTGATGTTTTTGGATTTTGATGGATTTTCTGATGTTTTTGGATTTTGATGGATTTTCTAATGTTTTTGGATTTTGATGGATTTTCTGATGTTTTTGGATTTTTTCAAGTATCGTCACTTGGTGTTGTCATGTTTGATTGCCTTTCCATTTAAGCCGAAAGTCCATTGTACCAAATAACACTAGGATGTTGCCCCCAAGCTAGGGTAAAACATGATATCTCTGCTATGATATGGATAGTGATAATGATTATCCCAAATGATAAACGGAAATGATATGAAAGGAAACAATCGTGACAAGACTGTATCCAAATAGATAGAAGAGCTGGTGAAAATCACAAGTAGCGCCTGTTTGCCAGGTTTTCATCACTTGTTTTTATTGTGTCCTCTTTCTTTTCTTTTCTTTTCTTTTTTTTTTCTTCTTTTTTTTTCCTGTTTTTCCGTCATCATGACGCCTGTTTGCCAGTTTTTCATCAAGACAACTTTATTGACCGTGCACTAGGTATCCTCAAGTGTAGAATCGCCTGAGATGAATGTTGTTCATGGGTTCCTCCAACATGTCTCCTTCTAGTGTAGACAGCCGGTATGCTCCTGATCCATAGACTGAGATAATGACATAAGGCCCTATCCAGTTAGGTTCAAACTTTCCTTTCTTTTCTCTGTCTGCTTGATTTCTAGGGTTTTCCCGTAGGACCAAGTCTTCGATCTAGAAGACTCTAGGCTTAACCCTATGATTATAGTTCCTAGACATTCTTTGTTGATAGGCTGTCAAATGATTGATAGCTTGTTGTCGACGTTCATCAAGTAGCTCTAATTCTTGAAGTCTAGAGATCCTATAATCTTCATCTGAAATGAGTCCCTTTAGTGAAACTCGAAGGGATGGAATTTCTACCTCGATAGGTAATATTGCTTCTGATCCATAGACAAGAGCATATGGTGTAGCTCCTGTTGGTGTTCTGATGCTAGTCCTGTAAGCCCAAAGAGCAGGGTTAAGTTGAACATGCCAATCATGCCCTACCTCATTTACAGTCTTCTTTAGAATCTTTAGTATTGTTTTGTTTGAAGCTTCTGCCTGTCCATTACCTTGAGGGTAATAAGGGGTTGAAAAGCAATGTTGGATGTGGAACTTTTCACATAGCTCTTGGACGTCTTGGTTCTTGAAAGGCCTACCATTATCTATGATGATTGACTAGGGTATCCCATATCTACAAATGAGATAATTAAGTATGAAAGATGATATTTGCTTCCCAATGATTGTGGTTAAGGGAACTGCCTCCACCCATTTTGTAAAATATTATGTTGCAGTGATAATGAACTTATGTCCATTAGATGAAGATGGGTTAATTTTCCCTACCAAGTCCAATCCCCACTGGCAGAAAGGCCATGTAGTTGTGAATGGATGAAGCTCCTGTGCTGGTGCATGTATAAGATTTCCATGAATCTAGCATTTTTGACATCTCTTGACAAACTTATAAGATTCTTGCTCCATGTGTGACCAATAATACCCCAAACGAAGGAGTTTCTTGGCTAAAGATAATCCGCTTGAATGTGTACCACAAATTCCTTCATGGACCTCATGTAAAGCAGAAGTGGATTCGTTATGTTCTAAACAACGCAAAAGAGTACCATCTAGGCCTCGACAGTAAAGGGTGTCAGCAATAATGGTATGTTTGGCGGATTGGCGTATGAAGTTGCGCTTTTGGTTGCGAGAAAGATCTAGCGGTAAGATATTTTCTTTTAGATAAGTATAAATGTCTCCATAAATGGAATATTGGGCACTATCCAAAAGGCTTATGGTTTGGGATTTGGGATTTGCATATGCAGGATTTGACACTTGTTCCACAATAAATCGATAACGCTCTTGCGTTTCAGGCATTTGTAGAAGAGATGCTATTGTGGCCATGGCATCTGCTGCTTTATTCTCTGATCTTGGTATCTGCTCAAATTTGATTTCTATGAAATATTTTCTTAGATCATCTACCAGTCTTTTGTATAAAATTAGTGTGTCGTCCTTAGTTTGGTAATCATTGTTGACTTGATAGATGATTAACTGAGAGTCTCCATACACCTGTAGTTCTGTGATTTTCCAGTCAATAGCCACTTTAATTCCAAGGATCAAAGCTTCATATTCTGCCACATTGTTAGTGCAACGGAAGGTAAGCCTGTAAGATCGTGGAATTGTGTGCCCAAGAGGTGTGACAAATAAAATTCTTGCCCCTGATCCATGTTGTGTGTAGGATCCATCAAAGTAGAGTTGCCATGGTTGTGTTGTAACGTTGAGGATATCCGCATCAGGAAATTCCATGGTCATAGGATGACAGTCTGACAATGGAGCTTCTGCTAATTGGTCGGCGATGACCCTTCCTTTGATAGCTCGCCTTTCAACATACTGAATGTCAAACTCACTGAGGAGCATGACCCACTTTGCCAACCTTCCTGTTAAAGCTGCTTTGCTTAGTAAATACTTGAGGGGATCAATTTTTGCAACGAGCTTGACAGTGTGAGTGAGCATATAGTGTCGCAATTTTTGTGTTGCAAATATTACTGCTAAGCATGATTTTTCAATGAAGGTGTAGTTTACTTCATGTCCATTGAGTGTCCTGCTGATATAGTATATTGCATGTTCCTTTCCTTCTCTATCCTCTTTTGCTAGCAAGGCTCCCAAAGAGATATCTGTTGTTGTGATATATAGCAACAATGGCTTGTCTTCACTGGGTGGCACCAAGATTGGTGGTGTCATCAAATAATGCTTGATTTGATTGAAAGTACTCTCACACTATTCATCCCATTTAAAAGACACATTTTTATGCAAAAGATGGTTGAATGGATGACACCAATCTGCTAGTTGAGAGATGAATCTTCTGATGGACTGTAGTCGGCCTTGTAGAGATCTTAATGTACTGATATTCTTAGGAGGTGGCATTTCCATAATGGCTTTAACTTTTGCTGGATCTACTTCAATTCCTTTTGTAGAAACTATGTATCCAAGGAGTTTTGCTGATGTTACTCCAAAGGCACATTTCTTGGGATTTAATCTGACTTTAAATTTCTCCAACCTGTCAAATATTTTGCCCAGTATCTCAAGATGTCCTTCTCTAGTGTAAGATTTGGCTAAGATGTCATCCACATAGTCCTCCATGAAGGTGTGCATCATGTCATGGAAGATTGTTGTAGCTCTGGAAGATTGTTGTAGCTCGCTGGTATGTAGCTCCTCAATTCTTTAACCCAAAAGGCATGATGTTCCAGCAAAAAGTGCCCCATGGACATGTAAATGTTGTCTTTTCTTGGTCATCAGGAGCTATTTTGATTTGATTGTATCCTGAAAATCCATCCATGAGTGATAGCATTTGATGGCCAGCTGTAAAATCTACAATCATGTCTATGTTTGGCAAAGGAAAATCATCCTTTGGACATGCTTTATTTAAATCCTGGAAATCAGTACATATTCTGATGGTGTGATCTGGTTTTGAAATAGGTACAATGTTGGATATCCATTCAGCATAATCAATAGATTTGATAAATCCAGCATCTAGTAGTTTCTTCAAATCATTTTTTACCAATAATGCAACATGTGGATGCATTTTTCTCAGTTTTTGTTTTACTGGTTTAGTGCCAGCTGGTAAGGATAAGTGATGCATAATGATATTTGTGTCTAAGCCTGGCATGTCAAAGTATGACCAAGCAAAATTGATGCATCGTTCTTCAAAGAATTTGATAAAATCTAGCTTTTATGTATCTGTCATGGATGCTGCCAGGTGTAGTATTCTTGCTTTCTCTGCTGTGCCAATATCAATAGACTGTGTGGGTTCTATTAACACTGATGATCTTTCATGGTAATGTTGTGGGAGGATGTCAAACCTTCCATCCTTTGGTGCCTCAATGAGGTTTTCACCATTGGATGCATTCTTTGTTTTTACTATTTTAGGATCAAATACTGCCATAGAATGGTTTTCACTATTGGATCCATTTTTTATTTCCATATTTTTGCAACTGGAAGGCTTGGCATCCTCCTGCTTGAAAGCATCGTTAAAAGAAGCATTGGTAAAACAAGTATCAAATTCCTTACAGCAAAGGTAGTTAATAATAGCAGAATCATTGTCAAAAACAGGGAGATTGATAGGGTGTTGGGGTTCCCACTCGATAAGCTCGGGATGTAGTAAAGGCAATGGATCATTAGATGAGTTGAGGTTGGCGATTGTGAAAGCTTGGACGAAAATTTCATCTAGGTTGTTAATGGTTATGTCGAGGCCTACGAAGGTATTTTCTTCCGCATTATTTATCTCAATCGATGTATGTTCATCTTCACTTGAGTCATCGAAGTTTTGTGTTTCAAAGACAATAGGATTAAAACTCGAGCTTTGACCCTCCTCACGTTTGGGGGTATGCTTTTTGATAACATCGATCTGAATATCCTCATAGGAAACATCTGATAAGTTGTCCCACTCATATTCATTTGAATCTGTTTCAGAATTATCTCTTATTTGAAGAATACGCTCCACAGTTTTATTGGTGAGTTCTGCCCTTGCTTCTTCTGTGTATCCTAGTCCAGTTCTGCCATTTGTGAGAACTCGGATTGGTTTCGTTACACTTTGTTCCCCTCGTTCAAGAGGTCCTTGTTTTGCTGCATATCCTAGTCCAGTTTTATCTTTATGTTGGAGTGTGAGTGGATGGATTGGTTCTGTTATGCCTTGTTTCCTTAACCCAAGAGGTCCCTGTCCTGAATATCCCATTTTCTCTAGAATAGTTTTTCCCTTTCCATATTGATTTGTTTCTATGATATTATTCGTGGAAGTGGAAGCTTCCTCATCCCTATAAAGCCAATTTAGAATAGCCTTATCTTCTGATTCTTCATCTAGATATCATGCTCTTACAAATCTACCATCTAATGTCGTTGTAGATTGTGCTGAATTTTGGGTGATTGTAGATGGTTGTCCATACGTTTGTAAGGAGGGTAACATCTGTGATAGATGGAAAGAGTGTCCAACACCATATTCACTTATTCCTTTGTCACTTATTTGTACTTCGTTGGTGAATTGATGTGAGAGTGGAGCCAATTGTTCTTCAACATTTGAAGGGTTAGATTGTGCCACTCTGATCTCTTGTGTTTTTTGTTGTTTTGGAAGCCACTTTGATATGAAGCTTTGCTGTTGCTCACCATCTGATGTGCTAACTTCTCTATTGTGAGGTATGAATGTATCCTGAGATGTTTTCAATGTATGACAAGCTTGGGTGTCATTATAGTCTGCTGTGATTGTTACCTCCTGTCCATTGACGAGAAATTTCAAGCATTGATGATAGGTGGAAGGTACTGCTTGCATATCATGGATCCAAGGGCATCCCAATAGTATGTTGTATGTCAGTTCCCTATCTAAGACTTGGAAAACCACTTTTTGGACAATAGGTCCCACTTGAATGGGTAATATGATCAACCCTTTAGAGGACCTTTCTTCTTCATCATATGCCTTGATTGTGATTTTTCTTCTTGTATCAATGGCTTCATCTGAGTATCTTAGTGCACGAATCAGCTTTAAGGTACAAATATTTAAACCAGCCCCTCCATCTATCAGGACACGCTTTAGACGGTGTTTATGGATGAGGACTTCAATGTGAAGGGCGGAATTATGTGGATGGGTGAGTGATACATCATCATGTTTGGAAAATGAAAGGCAATGAGGTGCAGATAGATGTCCCACCATAGCTTGGAACTGACACACATCCAAATTGTTAGGTACCGCGGTTGATACAAGAGCTTGTTCAAGAACCTCTTTGTGTGATGGGGAAATCTTTAAAATTTCCAAGATGGATATTTGTGCTGGTATTTTCTGCAATTGATCGATGATATTATATTGATTAGAGGGAGGATCCACAGATGGGGATGATATTGATGCTCCTTTCAATATAACTTTGGATTGTGCCCTTGTTGTGGCATTAACCGGTTGGTATTCTTGTTTCCCTTTGAGTGTGATTACGTTAATTTGGTTTTCAGATTTGTCCATATGTTGTACCAAATTGGTAGATGTAATGTCATTGTTCCAATTGATTTGGTTGCATAACTCTTCATCCTCCTTGGCAGTAGAAAAACAAAGGATCGTTGTGTCATAAACATAACCGACGTTCTTACCTTTGGTGTTTGCGGAAGAGGATTCTCCCTTCTGATAATTGGGTAGAGGATTTTTGAACGTTGTATGATCTTTGTTTGTTTGGTGTCCCTCTACAAATACCTTCTTTTGATCTATGAGGTCTTGTACCGCATGTTTTAACTGCCAACAATTTTCAGTCATGTGGCCTTTATTTTGATGGTAGTGATAGTAATGTAAGTCATTCCACCATGATGGTTTGACTTGAGGGTCCCAATTTCTAGCCTCTTGTACTTGAATGAGTTTTTCATCTAAAAGTTCTTTGAGGACTGATTCTAATGATTGTCCTAATGGCGTGAATTTTTGTTTATTGGATGGTCGTTGGAATGATTGGGTTTTTGTTTCTCCACTGTTTTGATTATTTCCTTGATCACTACTTTGTTTGACACTAAGACCTTTGTTTTGTTTGTTTGTAGTGGTTGGCGTCAAGGTGAATACTGGTTTAGACGTGTGTGTATCAATCATGGTATCAGTATTCTTGTTCTTTTTCCAAAATCTTGGCTTTTCGTTGTTGTTGTTAGAGGAATTGTTATTGTTTGAACCTTCAATGAAGTGTTTGATCGTTCCTCTTTTGATTAGAGCCTCTTCGATTTTGAGCCCCTTTTCGATAACTTGTTCAAATGTAGATGGACATTGTAAGTCCAATCTGTAATTCATGTCATCTACTAAGTTATCAATGAACATCTCTATCTTCTCCTCTTCAGGAATAGATCTAGGGTATTTAGCAAATAGCCTTCTCCATCGTTGGAGAAAGGAAAGAAACTTTTCACCCTTTGCTTGTTTGGTGTTGTAGAGTTCTTTTAAGGTCACCCCATGTTGGATGTTGAATGAGAAGTGTGTTATGAACCTATTGATTAGTTCTTCAAAAGATTGGATCCCGGGTTCTAATTTAGAAAACCACTCCATGCAAGTGTTTCCTAAGCTTCTTGGAAATAATCGTAGTAAGAGTCCTCGTGTACGAACTCTATGCTCATGGCCCGAAATTCCCGTACGTGATCAAATGGATCGGTTCTTCCATTGTATTTTTTGTACGTCGGGTATTCACAATACCGTGGAAATGGTATCATGTTAATGCTTGGATCGAATGGATAAGGGAAAATGTCTTGTAAGGAATATCTTTTTGGTGGCCCTTGTTGGATATTTTGGAACTGTAATTGTAATTGTTGGATTTGTTTTGTCAAAGCATCTATTTGATTTGGGTTTTCCATACTAGTTGTCTGGGGTGTGGTCATTTCCTTGAGTTGATTGACATCAAAGTCTTTAGGAAGCTTAGCACCTTTGTCTGCTAATAATAGAAGATAGTTTTCCATATCTTGCTCTAGCATCTTTTCCATAAATTTATGGAAATGAGGGTCTTGTTGAACTTTCTCAATTTCTTCTGCAGTTATTTCTTTCTCGTGTGAATTAGTGAGAGGATCAGTGTTACTGTATCGTCCCCAAGGGTTTTCTTCAGCCATGGCTACTATTCTTTCATTTTCTTCTTGTTGTTGTCTTTGATATGCTGATCATGTGAAAATAGGCATACAAACGTTAGAGTTTTACTCTAGACTTTGATCTTGGATTTTTGATTGGATAAGTGTCAATGTTTTTGATTTAAAATCTGATTTAGTCGTGTCTTAGTTTCGTGATGGAAGGATGATAAAAAAAAAATCCTTGATAGGGAAACTTTGACAAAAAATCTCAGATTTAGTGATAAGGACACTTTGCAAGATGTTTCAAGATCTAGACGTAATAGTAAAGTTTTTCCTTTTGTATGATTTGGACTATGAAAAAATGTTTTGGACTGATGAAAACCTTGTTTTTGATATGGGCAAACTGACAAACTGTCTTACTAACTCTCTATTTTTCTGACTTTCCAAAGCACTAAAACAGAGCTGGGACGCGCTATAACAGAGCAGTGACGCGCTAGAACAGAGCAGTGACGCGCTAGAACAGAGACCCAAAGCGCTAAAATAGACCAGCTACGCGCTAAAACAGAGACCCAAAGCACTAAAACAGACCAGCGACGTGCTAAAACAGAGACCCAAAGTGCTAAAACAGACCAGCGACGCGCTAAAACAGAGACCCAAAGTGCTAAAACAGTCCAGCGACGCGCTAAAATAGAGACCCAAAGCGCTAAAACAATCTAGTGACGCGCTAAAACAGAACCATGAGGTGTTAAGACAGACAACTATCTTATTCTATGAAACTCACTTAGTCTGGTATCGTATTGTATGGCTGGTTGTGGGATGTATTCTGGACGAATTCTTTGACTGTGATTGTGGTGTTTCCTAAGAGCCCTTCTTTGATAAAATGCTTGTGAATCTAAGGGAGCTACAACATGGTCGTCCGTATAACCTCTAGAGAAATCGTGATACCTATGAATAAAAGTCCTATGTTGGAGTAGAACTTTCCTGCTTTGATATAAGAATCATTGCTTCTCAGAAGTTGTTTGTATGTAGGTGTTTTCTTTGGTTTTCTGATTCGTTTGACAAGAGATTTCTTGACAAATTTGGGTGATACCCAATCTCGAATCATGAGAATTTCACAAGTGTTTTGATTTTGAATTTTTTTGTGATGATCTTATCTGAATTTAATGAGAGAAAACACAGCAAGCAAGAATAGAATGGTTGACTTTAAAATCCTAGAATCTAAACAGATAGTGTATGTTCTTTAAGAATCAAGCATGATTCTTCTTGATTTTCACTGGTTTATAACAGATAAGACACTTCAGATAGACTCACTCCTAGAGACAAAAGGTCATCGTTATATACTCGAACGGCCCACAGCTTGGAATTGTGTCGACTCACACAACCATGTCACCCCCTACAGGGCACCCGTGTTTTTGTCTTTTCTAGGTGCGTACTCAGAGTGACGGAAGTGGATATTGGATCCCCTGAGCAAACAATCCTTGGCAATTATATGGTGAGTGCTTGAGGGTAGATTCTTCCCCGCCCCTACACCGCCGAGTATTACAATGTTTAGAAACTGACAAGCGTGCTTTTATTTCTAGGTTCTTAGATAGGGTTTCCGTTCGGAGCGGCAAATGGATAAACTCCCTCGAGAGACCTCCCAATATTTAAAACAAATATTTTGGGGATGGTTATCCTGCACACTTCCGTTGAAAGAGGGTTTCCCCAAATTCACATAAATTTTTAAGTGGGTTGGAATACCATGGCTTTTGGCTATCCCCACTCAGGTCGTTCCCGTAGGATGAGTACTTTTTCCCACTACGGCAGGCATGTCTAAAGGTTTTAAAAAAGCTTTAAAAATGCATAAAGAAAAGTGAGTCTGGTATTTTGATGCACCCAGTAAAGGGGAGAGCATAAACCTATCACCCAATCACAGCAAAGAAGTTGTTCTTTTTTAAACCCAAAAGACAAATTAGTTTAATCTACATGGAGATATTGCTCCATAAAAGCAAGATGTTAAATTTTAATCCCACAAGAAATTGTGAACTTTCTATCCTAGGATTGATCAATTTTTATCCATTTCTATCCTAGGATTGATAAATTTTATCCATTTGCTATCCTAGGATTGGTAAATTTTAATCAAAAATTAGACAAAAACAAAATCTAGCCGCGGACACGTCGGATCCAGATTAAAAAAAATGATTTTAAGGACAGTGACACGGCACGCTAAAACAGTGACGTGGTGCGCTACAATAGAAACCCAGCGCGCTGAAACAGACCACCGGCGCGCTATAAAATCCAACTGGCGTGCTACAAAAAGTCACGGTTCTGCGAAAACTATCACGTCGATACCTGTAAGACACTTTTCTCAAAAATCAAGCAAAATATGGGGTTATGCCCCACGGTGGGCGCCAATTTGTAAGTGGTAGAATGAGGAAAACAAACTAAACATGCTTCTACACTTCTAAATAGGACATTGCATCTAAGATTCAAGAAAATTAAACTAATTTAAACTAAGAATCTTCATAAATCTATCCTATTGCTCTCTAACTCTAAAGATTTCTTTAATCAACTTGCTCTCAGATTTTAGAAGCTAATTGATTGCTAAAATGACACTTAGAGAATGAGAATTGAACTATTCTATTTCCTATATGATTAAATGATTAAAACTATTGTGATGGCAGTCATGACTGCAAATTTTGGATGCTTGACGGATGCTTGATGGATGCTCAAATGCTTGATTGCTTGATTGCTTGGATGCTTGGAAAACCTGCAGAATAAGATTGCATAAGTTGGGATCCTTTTCTTGTAGCCAAAGAGCTATATTTATAGCTTTCACGGTAGCACATTTGCACAGGAATACGGGATAAAAGGCTGGGATTCAATCTGGAGAATTGAATGGCATGGGATGAGAAGATGGAGCTAATCATGGAGGATTGTTCCTCCCCATGAAAACACCAGGCAAGATGAGAGGGAAGATTGGAGGAAGAAGATTGAGAGGACTTCCTGCAGGTTTGTCCCCAAAGCTCTTCCCGTGAATGACAGTAGAATTAATTAGATTTTAAAAATCTAATTTTATTGGTGAGTGAATAGTGTTAAATAATTTTTGCATTAATTTAAATATTTTTGATTTATTTAAATTTAGCAAACGAAGATTAAATAATTTAATAAATCAAACCATAGGATTTGTTTATTAAATTAAAATAAAAGGAAAATGATAATTAAATAAAAGATTTTAAGATATCTTTATTTAATTAAGAAGAAATGTGATGAGGTAATTAAATAACACAAATTATTGAAGCTGTGTATTTAATTTAAGATGGAATTAATGGATAAAGTATAGAAGAAATAATAATGATAATAATTAAATAAAACAAAGTATTTAATTTTGTTTATTTAATTAAGAGAGAAATAATATGATAAAATAGAAGAATTAATAATGAACTTAATATAAATAAATATTTCTATTTATTTATTAAGTAGATGAATTTAAGATTAATTAATCAAATAAGTCGTATTTAATTAATTAGATTCTCCAGACCATTTTTAGGTGTCTACAGTTAGAATAGGAAGTCTCACCAAAATAATCATATCTTCCACAAAACTCAATAAAATTCAATGAGACAAAAATAATTGAAAACTAGAAAAAGAGATATTTCCATCCATATATGATACTCCATTATTTGATTCCATACCATGTTGTACAAATCACAACTTCAGTTTGGAAACAATGTGAAAATCAGAAAATGCACAAAATTTGAGGTTTCCATTCATCAATCTTCAAAAATGATGTCTCCAACCCCCCATTCGAGTTTTGGAGGGTTTATTTATACATTTTCAACCAAAACTAACCATTTTCAACCACCTTTTGATTATTTTGTTCACAAAACACCTTAATGACACTTCATCTACCTAATTTTAAACTTTTGACAATTTTTACAATATATGAGAAATGAACAACATCCTAGGACCTATAACACCACAAAGGTGGCCTCTTGGGCCTTATTACAATATCAAAATATAAAAATGGAACAAATAACTCAATATGGCCTCATGGAGGCATGTGATCAAATAGGTGCTCCTGCACCACATTCCCATCAGCTCTGAAATATATTTCATGTAATTCAAAGTTTTCTATCTTTTGGTAATTATGCTATCTTATGTATGACCTATTTATAAGTCCCTTGGTAACATGGTAAGGAGATCTTTATGTGTGACCTATCCTATGGGTCCAGTGCTAGCATTCCAAGCCTTATTGAATACTTCAAGGTTGTTCTTCAAGTCGACATGTTTTGATAGGCCGGCTTACTTTATTCCACGGGTACATATATTGTTGCAAGTATGAATGAGTATGCATATGCTCTGTATTCCTCCGCTAGTTTTTTTATGGTCTTGTGAATCTGTAAAGGCTTGTAATGGTTTTATTTGTGTTTTATCAAAAGTGTTTGTGGTTTGGTGCTCCAGAAGACTAGTTTCAGAGTTACTATGTGTGTCTGTATAGTCCAAATGGACTCATGGAAGGTGTTTTGTGTATGAAGGTTGTTGCAATAGTTGTGGATAAATTTGAAGGCATCTAATATGTGTTCTATTGTATGGTGAAGCATTATCTTCTTGTTATGGAAGCGTGTACTTCAAAGTTCATTGGTGTTTTCATTAGGTTTGGTCGGCCTGGTGTTTACAAGTCATGTGAAAGATAAGTATATTAAGGAAACATGTGACTGATCCAATATGTTGTTTTGAGTCCTACTTAAGTGTTGGTTTGGTCTGCTCTCATTCTCATCCACCACGGGAATGTTGAGTTGCCAACCTAATTTGAATTTGTAAAATGAAGACTTTGTAGCCAACCTTGGTGAAAGTTTCTAAGATTGAAGATGGTATAAATACAAGATAAGATGTTAAGGATTGAATGCCACAAGTGTGAGAAGCAAGCTAGATGTGAGAGATTGTTTGAAAATGAACTAAGGCAGTGAGGACTTCAATGTGTTAGACTCCTGAAAGTAGTGAGTTGATGGTGTCTGCAATTCTCTGATCAAGGCTGGGGATGTGTGCAAGTTGTTGTGGTGGATCTTTTATTGCATTGAGATAATGTTCTTTGTGTAACATTATTCTTTTTATCTTTCTTTATCTGTAGGAAGTGAGCCTCCCATTTGGACAATGAGTCATATCTAGGGCAATGAGCCCTCTAGCAGTGAGCCTCTTTGTAAACGGTTTTGCAATTACTCTTATATTGTGAGTTAATCCTCACCGTGGTTTTTCCCTTATTGGTTTTTCCACATAAATCTGGTGTTTCTTGTGTTCACTTTTTGTTATCTTAACTTCATGCTCATACTTAATAACAAATTAAAGTGAATATGATTAGATATAATTGATTCACCCCCCCTCTCATTTTCCTTGTTCATTTAAACAATTGGTATCAAATCTTTGGTTATGTTGTGCAATTTTTCGCACACACACCCCGCTATAAGTAGGGACCCTCTTTTGCTTTGGTTTTTGTGTTCTGGTCCTTTCTTTTGAGGTTTTTGCCTTACTTGGGTATGTGTTTAAATTTTTATTTTGAATGCCCAAGTGTTTCCCCTAGGTTGTTTATTGAAAATCTTAAGTTCTGAATGAATTTCGGGCTTTTGCCCTGATTCAGGATTTTCTGCCCTAGTCGGATTTTCCCGGATCTTGCTTGGATTTCGGTTGGACCTTGTTGATCAAGAATTTTGGTTCTTCACAGATTTCCATGTGGCCTGTATTTTCCTGGATTCTGCCCTGGCGTTGGTTCCCAGCATTTCATGACTGTCTTATCGAGTGCATTAATGGCTTCGTATGCGCTTTGAAGGCTAGATCCTACTTGATTTCTGAGATCTTTTGCACCATTATGTTCACTATTTTCCATCATTTGAGCTAAGAAGTGCTTTCCTATGATTGATTGACTTCGTTTTGAGGCGTTTGGGCTTGAATTAATTGATTTGGTGGCTATTTCTTGTGCTTTTTCGCCTCTGTTCTTTGTAGGTGCCATTGAGCTTCATGTTTGTTGCTTCTAAGATCAATTCCCACTTTATAATGGTATGTGTCTGATTGCTCTGCTTTGAATTGAATTATGAATGGCACGCTGGTATTTTGAGGGCTTGTGGGATTTGAGTTCCTATTTATTTTCTTATTTTGTGCTAGGGTTGTTGAGTATTGCATCCTTTGTCATCTCCTAGGCGAGTTTTGAGCTCTTTTATATGTATGTGTTTCAATGAATCTTGCCCAAGAATAACTAGTAAACCCTAGTGGTGACTCAATAGTGGAAACAACTAAATCCTAAGCTTGCCTGTGCGATAATGGTGGGTGAATAGGGTTCAGACCTAGGGCAATGCCATATCAAGTGATCTCGTCTTAGGATTGACCTAGAATGCAAAGAAAATTCATGAAAGGTCTGCCCCTGACTTGCCCTAAGTTAAACTTGTCAAAATTCGTAGTCGGTTTAGTGTCTGGATGAAATCAGGACTCCCCATCCCTTCTGATTTCCCTTCGCTATAACCATTCGAGCTCGCAGTGATGTCATATCGACCACCTTGAGGTTCGCCGAAGTAGTCTTCCTAGGTTCATGTCAGATCACTGTGACTCTACTATTTTTACACCGATGAAATCTTGTGTATCCGTCAATCGGCGAAACCTTTTCTTTCACCAATACCTCACCCTACGAGGAGATGTCTCATCGACATCCTTGTTCATCCTCATTTTCGGCAAGACCAGTCCAAGTTGCCAGGAGGTCATAGCGGGATCTCGTAGCTTTACCGATCTTTCATTTGCTTTCGCCAGGACATCCATCCTTAGGTGAGACCTCCCATCGAGAACCTTTCGCTTTCACCTGGCCTCACTCTTTGTAGTCGCTGTAACCCTTCGAAGTCGGGGAGATGTCACAACGGTCATTCATGTCTCGCCAAATCCTTTTCGAGTTTGTATTTAGTCGCCAGGAAACTGTGATTCTCTTGCCGAAGGTCTTTCTGTCGGCAAGACAAACCTCATCGTCGAGACCTTACCACGAGCTCCTTACTCTTTCCGAAGTCTTTGCTTTCGCTGAGACTCCTAATGGTTGCCAAGACGTGGCAAGGCCTCCTTTTCTTAGCAAGCCCAGATCTTTTCGCTAAGACCTATGGCCGAATTCAAATCATGCCTTAGTCGGCATAACACCGCCACTTCACTGGGACCACCTATCGAGAACTCAAGTCTGGCCGAAGTGCTTGCTTGGACTCATCAGTCGGTGAAACAAGATGAATTCGCCAAAACCTTACCCCGACTGACCTTTGATCATATCGATACCATTTGCTATATCACTGTTCACCCAGACATTGCATCGAATTCCCCATGTCTTGGTCAGGCCTTTTCTGATAACATCTTTTGGCATAACTTCCTGGCTTCGCCAAGATTTCTTCGCGAGGTCTTAACTCTTACCGAAACCTGCGTTCTGAGACCTCCCAGTGGTCTGGAATTGTGCCTAAACTGTGGATGTCCGCCAAGTCTAGATTTCTCCAAAATCCGTCGTCTCCCAGATCTTCCGAAGCTTCTTCTTTGGCCCGTTATTCTCAAAAATCCGTCCCTCACGGATTTCCCTGAAAATTGATGAAATATAAGGGAACATGAGATAATTGGATTCGATTATAATTTATGATGCATTTGATGATTATTTCATGTCATAATTGGGTCTTTCATGCGATTTATTGTTGAAAAGATTATTAGGTTTGATGATTAAGTAGGTGTTTCTTAGTTTTTTTGTTGGAATCCGACCGGTCTAGAATTTCCCAAAATTCCTCTCTAGCTCAGATTCTGTGGATGGTCTTGAAACCCGAAATCTATTGTGGTCATTTTATGTGAGTTTTAACAACACCCTGACTATATGAGATGCATTCTAATGGTGTTTTGATATATTAACCTTGTTTTCCTGTGGTTCTTACTATGTTTCATGTGGAGTGCAGGCTGAGTCGAGCAAGGTGGCAGTTGGTTCCTCATTGTCTGATGCAGAGAGGATCAAGCTAGACATTAAGAGCAAGGTCCCTGAGAGCAAGGTCACTTCTGTCTAGTCAGAAGTGACTGATACAAATGTTGGCCTCTGGGACTATGAGGAGTTTAAAGCAAGGATGGCGGCCGAGGATCTTCCTCTGGTGGCTAGGAGAATGAAAGAATCAGGCTTGTCCCATGTAGCCGGTTTCCCTTCTACAGTACAATGGTACGAGCTGGTCCTCTGGTCAGGATACACAGAGGATTATTGGGCCTCAAGGGAGAGTTGTTGCCAATCTCAACCCAATCTCCATTGCCCAAACCTTTGACATGCTAGATAGATCTCATGTGGTGGGATTCACCATTGAGGCAACCCAGGAATTCTACAATGACCAAACTGTGAAGTCATAATAGCTGATCAATTCCTAGCTAGAGAAGCCCAAGTCCCACTACTCCAAATTTCCTAAGTAGCTATTTAGAGAAAAATTCAAGGAGTACTACGATGCCATCACCTTTCTGAGCAGGGTGGTCGGATTGCAGAGTGCTGGTACATTCGAGAATTGGATGTGCCATTCCATTGTAAGGATGGAACAAGAGAAAATTGACTACCATTGGGCAGGGGTCATCAGCCAAGTCATTCATAAGCAATTGTCAAATGTGTTGCAGACAAAGACCTTCACAATGACCTCATATCTGGTCTATGCACTTGCTAGGTTCCATCCCTACAGAGGATTGGATACAAAGGGAATTTTTGGAAAGGACATCATCTATGAGGTGTTCCCTTAGTTGTATTTAGGAGGCTCTAACTATAGGAGGGCAAATGATGCATTCACCATGCATATCACCAGAATGCTTCAGGAGGCAGAGCATGTCAGGATTTTAGATCTAGCTAAGGAGCTCATCAAGAAATATGAGGTGTGGTTCATCCAGTTCCCTACTTTCTCCTACATTCGAGTTGATGGCTGTCAAAAGGCCTCGTACAGACTTCCAAGGTATCCCACTGACCACATCATATTGTTGGAAGTCACTAGGCAGATTTGTGATTTTGATGCCATTATCAAGAAGGACAAACATAAGACAGGATTTGGTAGGGATTTTCCCCTAAGGATTGACACTAGAGAGGTATGTCCTTCCATTGGTTCTTCCCAAGATTCAGAAGAAGAATTGAGTGCTCTTGGTTTGTCTCTCCACTCCAAGAGATCCAGATTTGACATCACAGGGGAGGCTCAAAAGAAGTCCAGTAGAGAGTATAGCCATAAGGTTAATTTAGAGGACTATTGGGCCAACTGCAATGATGAATACAAGGTCAAAAGGAATAAATTCTCTCGGCTTCCAGTGGATGCAGTCCGATTATATAATGTAAGAGTAGTGCCTGATCAATTGGAAGATGATGGGAACATAATTTAGGACCATGCCTATGAGGCAGTAAAGGATAGGCCTATTGGTGATGTGGATTGGTCAGAGGAGGAAAAGATAGAGCTGAAGCAACTGATGGATCCAATCCTCAAATTCACTAGGATGTGGCTCAAACACACGGTATGGGAGTTGGAAAATAAAGGAGTACAATGCACCTATGCCTTGATGGGGGACTTAGATTCCCATTCTACTTCTGAGGAGTCCACTGAGCAGGATCTGAAGGGAAAAGGCAAGCTAGATTCCCCTATCAAAGTTAAATCTAAAAGCATTCAAGAAGAAGAGGCCCCAGGAAACAGTGAAACAGAGGAAGCCAAAGGCTAAGAAAAGGACTAGGACTAAGAAGCCTGAGTAGAAAGAGACTAAAAAATAGAGTCCTAAGGCTGGTACTACTATGTTTAAGAGGAGAAGAATTGTTAAATTATCAGAGAAGGCTAGCTCCAAGGTTGGGGAAGAAGTTGCCCAACCAGTAGTGGATGTTGAAAGCTCAGAGGAGAAGTCCAAAGTATATGCAAGGAAGTCTAAGACTCCCTCTCCCAGGGATGGTGTGCCTAAGGCTGACCTACCTCAGATGGGTTCTCATGAGAAGCAGCACGATGACCTCCCTCCCACTCATGAAACCCAAAGTGAACCAGGTGAGACAAAGGAGATTGATGAGGATCCAGATACAGGAGAGGAAGAATTTCATGAAGGGGAACTCCACAGTGCAGAGGCAGAAATTGAAAAGATAATGATATCCCCTGTGGTTGTACATGCAGACTCTCCTATTAGAACCGAAGCAGTTGAATCTCCTCCAAGGGAGGTAGAGGTAGTAAAGGATCCATCACCTGCATATGAGGAAGAGCATGTTGAAGAAGAAGAAAGTGAAATGAATAGGACCCCTAGGAAATAGAATTTGAGCAAGGAGGCGCCTAGGGATCAACATGAAGAAGAAATGGGGTAGAGCAGGGTGCAATTGGAGTCCACTATCCCTAATTGGTTGGAGAAGGAAATAAAGAGAAAACAGGTGGTAGTGGAGGATATTCCATCGAACTGGGATGCACTACTAGCCAAGATTGGAAAGGATAAAGGAAAAAAGAAGGCTAGGGTGATCTTACGAGTTGAGAGGGACGAGGCACATAACAAGATAGTTCACATTGCTACCCCTGTTCTAGACAAAAATAGAGACGATGTGGCTGGAAGTGATTATGATATACAGACTTTTAATCTTGGGCCTACATCAGTTGAGCAGGATATTGAGGACTATGAGGTCTCTAGTGTAGTTACGGTGGATCGATTGAGGAAGGAAATGAAGGCCAAGCAAGAGCTGAAGAGAGAAAATGAAAATCTCAAGAAGTGCTTGGAGGAATTAATAAAGCCTCTGTAGTCCATTAATCCCTCCTCCTCTACTACCAATCCTCTACCTCAGGAGACCATAACTGAGCTTGAAAAGATGAAAGCTTCCACCCTTGCCACTGTGAATTGGTTGAAAGGAGTGCAAGAGAAGGGTGATGAAGCTATTAAGGAGATCTTGTCAATGGGGAAAGATGCTATTATGGTAATTGAGTGGTTGAAATAAGTGTTGGCCCAAGATAAGGAGGATATGGACCTCCTTCTACAGAAAACCAGAACTCTAATGGAATACACCCATGACAGGTTGGTAAGCGATGGGATTCTTTCTTCCTCTAGAGCTACCAAACCTTGGGAGTGGTTTGAGGCACTGCAAATCAAGCAGAAGGTGTTGAAAAAGATTCAAAAATGAGGGAAGCAAATTGATGACACCTTGACTGAGGTTTACAATGGTTGCATTGCCTTCTTCGAAATCATGACGGGAAGAAGAAAGATCACACCCAAGTACTTGAGCCTTGAGCAGTTGAGATAATGGTGGCATGATGTGTATGCACCACTTGATGATGGTTCTGTTTCTGAGCACCAACTGGATGATGCGGCCACCTACCTCATAGTTATTGATAAGCATGTGACATATAAGGTAGACTGGGATAGGTCGGTCAAGCACTCAAGGGACGAGATTGCATCCATTGAGAGGTGACATAGGGTTTTTCCAGTACCACCTATGGCCGACTTGGATGGGGCATTCTTGAAGCTACATGAAGAGTCAGATCAACGCGGAGATAATAGGGAAGGGAGCTAATGATAGGCTGCGGCACAATTTGTGCTTCCCTATTATCTTCTCGCACGTCGTCCGAGCTGCATCACGGATCCCAGGCCAACCTCGACGGGATGTGCATTTATTTCCTATTTGACCCATTTTGAAGACTCCCCTGGCCGGGTGGTTGTGTTGAGTTATTGCTACGAAACCCTTGCCTGGCCGACGAATTTTCTGGGGATTTCTATATATTGGGCATGTGGCCTCATTTGTAAAGGGTTAGAAGAATTAGATAGTTGGAAATAGTTAGGAGGTTAGAACTTGTAATCAAAATATAGAAGTAGAGTAAGTTAGCAGGTAGTTGCCCTCAAGCAAATATTGTAACAGAAAGCTAAAATTGTTGCTACAGCGAACAATTTGAATGCAAATAGTGACATTGTGATTTGGTGCCATATTTGTGCTCTCTTGTTTTGCATGGTTTTTTCCATCCCATATTTAAAATTTCTTTGAGTTGGTAAATATCTAGATTAGATTCGATTTGATAATGTTTGTGATCTGATACTTAAATGTTGCAGCAATCTCTCAGTTCATACTTTTCACAACCAACTGATTGTTAGTTGCTTTGCAAAGTTAGCCTGGACTTTTCATATTCCTTGTGCTTAAGTTCAATTGTGAAGGTTCATTCACTTCAACTGCAAAAGGGTTGTTTGAGTGAGTGTTCATGATTTGAAAATCTTAACACCTCAGAAGATTGCACTGTTTTCTGTGAGATTGTAGATTTATCTTGGTCAAGTAGAAATCAGTTTTGAGGGATTGGTCCATTTCGAGTATTGGTTACTTACATTGTTAATTTTAGAAGTAATATTAGATTTAGAACTCTCTTTAAAACCCTTATCCTTTTCTATTTCTTTAATCATTGGGATAAATCTTGGATTGAAAGCTCACAAGTTTGTTAAATCTGGTAAAATTGATTTAGCATTTTGCTCGTAGTAAGGTCCCATTGTGATTACCAGCATTTTTCACATTTTGTTACTGATTTGTTTTATGCACTGTCAAGACCTGACATTAGAGACCTTGGGGTTATCTCTTGAGGCCTTCTGATAGAGATTTAATTTTCAAGAGAGATAGGATATCATATTCTGTTTGGCTGTTATTGTGCAGAAAACACGATCAACAGGTTCTCAAAGAAGAGCTTAACCACTTGAGGTAGATCATATGGCGCACAAGTTGAAAATCCTTATGTTTGATGGATCTAACTACAGTTTCTAGAAAGTGTAGATGAGAGGTTACCTGATCTCTCTTGGATACAAGACTTGGAAAGATGTTGAGACAAAATATGTTGATCCATAAAGTGGTCCCTCTTTTGCAGATGAGATGTCTACCTATGAAGAAAATGAAAAAGCAAGGTATGAAATCTATAGTGCTTTATCTAAGATTGAGCTAATAAAATTTGTTTCATTGGGAACTGCTTCTGAAGTTTGGGAAAAGTTGAAAGATATCTATGAAGGAAATGATAGAGTCAAATTATCAAAGAAGTTAATAGTTAAGCAAGGATATGAGAACTTTAAAATGGAAGAAGGTGAGGAAATTGAAAGCTACTTTCAGAGGGTTGACATTGTAGTAAATGAAGTTAAAAATCAAGGAGGTACTCTGACAGATGAAGATGTAATGGAGGAGATTCTGATGACTCTGCCAGAGAGCTACAGTGTCAAGGTGTCAGCCATTGAGGAAGTTTATGATCCAAATAAATTCACTAAAGAACAACAATTTGGAACCTTGACCGCATTTGAAATGAGGAAATTTGGAAAAGAAAAGGAGAAATCAAAAACAATCTTCAAAGCCACAAAGTTAGAAAATGATCCAGATAGTGAAGGTTCAGATGAGTTGCAAGAAAATTTTACAAGGAAACTAAAGAAAGGTACTGGAAAGTACAAAGGTTTGTCACCTTTTAAATTTTTTAGTTATGGAAATACTGGTCACTATGCTTCAAGATGTCCAAATAGAGCCATACACAAGAAGAGAAAAGACAATAAAGACAAAAATTTCAAGAAATTGTATTATGTTAGAGAGGATGTTGGAATTTTTGATGATGAATCTGATGTTGAGGATGATAAAGATGAATGCATGTTTCTAGCCTTAGAGAATAAATCAATTTCTACTAACCATGGAAGGTATGTAAAGGAATGTGGTTCGGAAAGCAAGAATAAAGAGATGGAAGGTACTTTGGTTTCTACCTTTCATGCTAGACAAGATGAAGATTATTGGGTAATTGATAGTGGTTTCTCAAATCATATGATCGGAGACAAAAGTAAGTTTACTAAACTTGAAAATTATGATGGAGGATGTCATGTTTGGAGATGATTCTGGTGCAAAGATTGTTGGAAAAGGAACAATTATTTTTTATGGAAAACAAAATATTGATGATGTTTATTATGTTAAGGGCTTAAGGCATAATCTCTTGAGTGTTGGAAAAATGTGTAGCAAATAATTTAAGCTTGTGTTTCAGGATAATACTTGTGAGATCAAAAAAGGGTCTGGAACTTTGGTAGTTGTAGGAAGAAGAGCATATGGAAACATTTATCAACTTAAGGGTGTTGGTGTTCAGTGTTTTGTGTCTCAAGTTTAATGAAAGTTGGCTATGGCACCAAAGGATGGGACATGTAAACTTTGAAAACTTGATCAGGATTAGTTCAAGAGAAGCTATCAGAGATTTTCCAAGAATCACAAAGCCTACCAATGTTGTTTGCAAAAGTTGTCAGTTGGGAAAAAAACAAGTTGCAGCTTTAAAGGAAAAGAACAATCAACTACCCGAATGTTGGAATTGATTCATACAGACCTTTGTGGTCCTACAAGAACAAGAAGTCTTAATGGTGATAGGTATTTTATGCTTTTTATTGATGATTATTCTAGAATGACATGGGTTATTTTTCTTAGGGAGAAATCTCAAGCTCTATTCAAGGTGTTCAAGGCTATGGTAGAGAATGAAGTGAATCTGAAAGTCAAATATTTAAGGTCTGACAAAGGTAGAGAATTCACCTCCAATGATTTTAATATGTTTTGTGAAGAGCATGGTATAAAGAGGAATTTTTCTGCTCCTAGAACTCCTCAGGAGAATGGAGTAGCTAAGAGGAAGAATTAAACAGTTCAAGAAGCTACAAAGACTATGATGAATGAGGAAAATGTACCTGAGGTATACTGGAGAGAAGCAATTCACACTATGGCCTATATTCTTAACAGAGTTCAGATCAAAAGCAACAACACAAAAACTTCTTAGGAATTGTGGTATGGAAAAATTCCTACTGTTAAATACTTTAAGGTGTTTCGAAGAAAATTTTATATTAAAAGAGATGATGAGAATCTAGGGAATTTTGATGCAAGATGTGATGAAGGCATTTTTCTTGGATATACAACCAAAAGCAGAGCATATAGATGCAACAATAAAAGATCGAGAAAGATTGTTGAAAGTACAAACATAAAAGTTGATGAAAATATGCACAATTTAGTTGAAATAAGTAAAAATGAACTAGATGAACTTGTTTGCAAACAAGAGAAAGAGAAGAATAAGGAAGAAGAAGAACAAATTCAAGAAGAAGAATTTCTGAAACCTGCTTCTAAGACTCCAAAATATGTATAGAAAAATCATTCGGAAGAACAAATAATTGGAGAGAAAGGAAAAGGTGTAATGACAAGAAGCAAAGTGGCAACAACTGAGGTAAATTTGTGTCTACTTTCCAAGATAGAAACTAAAATAGTGTGTGAAGCATGCAAAGATGAAAATTGGGTTAGAGCAATGAAAAAGGAATTACAATAGATAGAGAAAAATAAGACATGGGAACTGGTTCCTAGACCGGTAAACAAGAATATAATTGGTACAAAAGGGGTATTCAGGAATAAGCTGAATGAGAATGGTGAAGTAGTAAGAAACAAAGAAATTCTTTTGTGCAAAGGTCATTCACAGGTTGAAGGAATAGAATTTGAGGAGACATTTTCCCTGGTGGTAAGAATGGAGACTATTTGGATGTTTTTGGCATTTTCTGCTCACAAAGATTTCAAGGTATACCGGATGGATGTTAAGTCAGTGTTCTTGAATGGAGAATTGGAAGAAGAGGTCTACATGGAACAACCAAATGGATTTTAGTTATCAGATCAACCTAAAATTGTCTATAAATTAAAAAAGGCACTATATGGACTTAAACAAGCTCCCAGAGCATGGTATGTAAGGTTGGACATGTATTTGACTCAACAAAGGTTCAACAAAGGCTCCACAGATAGTAATATTTATTTCAAGATTGAAGGAAACAAAATTTTGATAGTATTAGTGTATATTGATGATATTATCTTTGGAGGAAATGAGGTTATGTGCAAGAAATTTGCAAAGGAGATGCAAAAAGAGTTTTAAATATCTATGATTGGTGAGTTGAATTTCTTCCTTGAACTTCAAGTGAATCAAACTTATAAGGGCATATAATTCATTTCACAATCAAAGTATGTTAAATAATTACTTAAGAATTTTGGAATGGATGACTACAAACTGGTTTGTACCCCTATGGTGACTAGGTGCAAACTAAGTAAGGATGATGAATCTCCAAAAGTTGATTAGAGCAAGTATAGATCTATGATTGGTGGACTGCTATATCTTATTGCTACTAGACCAAATATCATGCATGCAATATGTTTGGTTGCCAGATTTCAAGAAGAACCCAAAGAAACACATGTTACAACTATGAAAAGGATATTTAGATATCTAAAAGGGACTTCAAATTATGGTTTGTGGTATCCTAGGGATATTGATTTCACTTTAAGTGCTTACACTGATGCAAATTGGGCTGGTTGTCTAGATGACTGGAAGAGTAAAAGTGGTGGTGCATTATTTCTTGGGTGCGGGTAGGTTTCGTGGCTAAGCAAGAAACATGATTCAATCTCTTTATCCACTGTAGAGGTTGAGTACATTGCAACAGCATCTTACTGCACACGGGTACTATGGATGAAGCAAACATTGAAGGATCTAGGAGCGATGTGTTATGAGCCTATCTCTATCTTCTATGATAATACAAGTGCAATAAATATTTCAAAGAATCCGGTAATGAATTCAAGGACAAAGCATCAATCTATCAGATATAATTTCTTAAGAGAGAAGGAATTGGAGAATGGAGTCAAGCTTGAATATGTTCCTACAAAGGATTAGATTGTTGATACCTAAGGATACTTTTGAGTACCTCCGGGAGAAGTTGGGGGTTACTGCCCCTCCTTCTTTGAACTAGGTGCACATAGAGGTGCATCAATCCAGTGGATCTACAGATTCATCATTTTTCTGGACTAATGACTGGGGTCTATGCCTCAAGGGGAGTAGGAAGTATCATTGTTTTTGTATGATATGTGTGTTGTCATGGGTACACTCCTAAGGGGGAGTGATCAGAATTATATATGGTTGAAGAATTATGTAAAAACTTTTTGTTCTTTGTCATTGATGTCAAAAGGGGAGAGAGAGTCATGTGAAAAAGAATAGTGAAATAATAAGGATAGTGTTTTCTTTGATCGTTTTCACATTGTGTGTTTCCATCAATGATAAAGGGGGATATTGTTGCGAGTATAAATGAGTATGGCGGTTTTTTCATTAATGTTGTCATTGATGTCAACATAGTATAGGTTTTTGTAGATAAAGGAAACAAGTGATTACAAGTTGTGCATGTATAGTTGAGATACTATTGAGATGTTGTGAGTACATGGAGCTATCTTTATGGTGTTGCAGGTGTGCTGATATGATGAGTTACCAAGTTATTTTAAGAAAATTAATAAATAGTGAAGACAAAAAATTGTGTGTGTGTTCAAAATGTGCTCTAGTATGTGCTTCGTATTTTTTCTGTGTTGATCCTATTCTTATGTGGATTTGAAGTGTTGATTAAGGAAATCCTTGGGTGATATATCCTGGATTATAGCTTCTAGTTTCATGTAGATTGAAAGATGAGTTCACCAGTTTGTGAACTAGTTTGGCAGAGTTGTTTGTTTATGGACTGGGAGAAATGTATCTACTCTGCAGTCCTCCGCTGGTTTGTTTTAGGTCTTGCAAATTTGGAAGAAGGCTTTTAATGGTTTTTTCTATGTTCTATCAAAAAATTTCATGTTTTGGTGCTCTGGATAACTAGTTTCAGAGTTACTATGTGTGTCTCTATAGTCTGGATGGACTGATAGAAAGTGTTCTATATATGAAGGTTCTTGCAGTAGTTGTGAATGAATCTGAAGGCATCTAAGATTTGTTCTAGTTTATTGTGAAGCATGTTATGTGGCCCACATGTTATCTTCTTGTTATGGAAGCATGTACTTCAAAGTTCATTGGTGTTTTCATTAGGTTTGGTTGACCTAGATTTTACACGTCATGTGAAGGGTAAGTATCAATTAAGGAAGTGTGTGATTGATCCAAGATGTTATTTTAGGTCCTAGTTAAGTGTTGGTTTGGTCCACTCTCATTCTCATCCACCACGAGAATGTTAAATTGCCAACCTAATTTAAATTTGTAAAATGAAGAGTGTGTAGCTAACCTTGATGAAATTTTCTAAGATTGAAGATTGTATAAATACAAGACAAGATGTTAAGGATTGAAGGCCACAATTGTGACTAGCAAGGTAGATGCGAGAGATTGTGTGAAATTGAACTAAGGAAGTGAGGAATTCAATGTGTTAGACTCCTGAAAGCAGTGACCTAATGGTGTCTACAATTCTCTAATCAAGGCTGCGGATGTGTGCAAGTTGTTGTGGTGGATCTTATGTTGCATTGAGATAATGTTCTATGTGTAACATTCTTCTTTCTATCTTTCTTTATCTATAGGAAGTGAGCCTCCCATTTGGACAGTGAGTCCTATCTAGGGCAGTGAGCCTCCCATTTGGACAGCAAGTCTTATCTAGATAGTGAGTCTATCTAGGGCAGTGAGCCTTCTGGTAGTGAGCCTCTTTGTAAACGGTTTTGCAATTACTCTTATATTGTGAGTTAATCCTCATCGTGGTTTTTCCCTTATTAGTTTTTCCATGTAAATCTGGAATTTCTTCTATTTTCTTTCTGTTATCTACACTTCATGCTCATACTTAATAACATATTCAAGTCGATGTGAAATTGTTTAAGATCTATGGTGAATGTGATTAGATATAATTGATTCACCCCCCCTCTCAGTTTTCTTATTCATTTCAACATATATATATATATAACATATCTTTGGTTCAATACAAGTAGCATGGTGTGTGCAAATAGAGAAAAGGGTGTGAAGGATTATGCAACAAGAAACAAATAAGGAAGCGGAAGGCAAGTTCAGGAAGGAGTAATCAGTAGTGCAAGGAAGGTGGGTAGAAGATTCTTGATTGGATCTACTGTAGATAAACATTGTGCTTTAGCAAGAACTATATTCATGCATATGCAGATGCAATTATAGCAGTTTAGTTGTGTAACATATACTTTGGCAGTAAGCCATCTCTCAGCTACAATTGTTGGTTTTTGTATCTTGGGCAGTGAGCCCACCAGAAGTGAGCCTTACCTACAATGAGCATTTTGGTAGTGAGCCCTTGTAAAAATCATCTTAACTGGTGTCACCTTAACCAATGTCACCTTAACCGGTATTCTATAATTGGGAATTAGCATTCTTCATGGTTTTTCCCATCTTGGGTTTCCACGTAAATTCTGGTGTTCATTGTGTATGGTGTTGTTATCTACTTTCATGTTCATATTTGTTTGATTATTATCTGATTGATTTAAGCTTGCTCTAGATTAACTAAATTCAAGAAAATTATTTTATGATAACTGATTCACCCCCCTCTTAGTTATCTAGACTGTTCAACAATTGGTATCAGAGCCTGCTCCCTTGCAGATAAAGCTTAACCACTTGAGGGAGATCTTGGAAGTTTGAACAAATTGTAGGAGACTATTACTTTGATGAAGAACTGAAGACATTGTTAGATGACATGGAGAGCATAGAATCTAAAAATGAAGAATTGAAAGAAAACATCAAGGAGGCAAATGTTTGTATCTCAAAGCTAAGGGAGCAGATCTAGAAATTCAAAGCAAGAAATAGAGAGGTCAACCAGGAATTAAAGGAGTCAAAGGAATGTATTATGGATTTAAAGCTATGATTGGATGAATGCAAGAAGACTGAAGAAAATCTCAAATAGAAATTAGAAGAAAATGAGAAGTTAGATCAAGAGTTAAGAAGGATGAAATTAGAAGAGTATGTGAAAGTAGCATAATTCTAGATCAACTCTTGTCCCTACATAAATGTCACAAGGATAAGGGAGGACTTGGCTTCTTAGGTGAAAGCTCAAATTAGAACACTAAGGGAAAAGACAAAGTAGTTGAAGCTAAAGCGAGATCTATTATAATTGTTAATTGTGTTTTCTGCACAATAACAGCTAGACAGAATATGATATCCTATCTCTCTTGAAAGGTAAATCTCTATCGGCAAGCCTCAAGAGATAACCCCAAGGTATCTAATGTCAAGTCTTGACAGTGCATAAAACAACTCAGTAACGAAATGTGAAAATGCTAGTAATCACAATGGGACCTTACTACGAGCAAAATGTTGAATCAATTTTATCAGATCTAACGATCTGGTGAGCCTTCAATCCTAGATTTAACCCAATGATTAAAGAAATAGAAAAGGATAAGGGTTTCAGAGAGAGTTCTAAACCTAAAATTACTCCTAAGATCGATAATGAAGGTAACCAACACTCGAATGGACCAATCCCTCCAAAACCAATCTCTTCTTGACCAAGATAAATCTACAATCTCACATAAAACAGTGCAATCTTCTGAAGTATTAAGATTTTCAAATCATGGACATTCATTCCACAACCCTTTTGTAGTTGAAATGAACAAATCTTCACAATCGAACTAGACACACAGAATATGAAGTCTAGGCTAACTTTGCAAAGCAACTAACAATCAGTTGGTTGTGAAAAGTATGGACTGAAGGATTGCTGCAACATTCGAGTATTAAATCACAAACATTATTGAACCCAAATCTAATCTAAACATGGACCTTCTCAAAGCAATTTTAGAGATAGAATAAAAAGAACCATGCAAAACAAAAGAAAACAAGTATGACACCAAATCACAATGTCATTCCTTGTATTCAAATTGTCCACTATAGCAACAATTCCAAATTTCTTTTACAACATTTGCTTGAGAATACCTACTTGCTACCAACTACCTCTACTTCTAACTATTTCTACTCTATATTCTGGCTACAAATTATGACCTTCTAACTATTTCTAACTATTCTAACCCTTTACAAATGAGGTGACATGCCCAATATATAGAATTCCCCAAAAATCCGTCGGCTAGGCAAGGGCTTTGCAGCAATAACTCGGCACAACCACCCGGCCAGGAGAGTCTTCGAAATGGGTCAAACAGGCATTAAATGCACATCTCATCCAAGTCGGCCTGAGATCCGCAGCTCGGATGATGCGCGAGAAGATAATAGAGAAGCACAAATCATGCCGCAACCTATCATTAGCCCCCTTCCCTATTATCTCCATTATGATCTGTCTCTTCATGTACTTTTAAGAACGTCACGTCCAGGCCTGTGACTAGTGGCAAGGGCAGAACCCTAAGTCAATTTTGGTGGATGCAATCTCATCCCTTGAGTGTTTGACCGACTTACCCCAGTCCACCTTATACACTAGGTATTTTCCAATAACTGCAAGGTAGATGGCCGTATCATCTAGCTGGTGCTCGAACACAGAATCATCATTACTTGGTGCATAAACGTCCTGCCACCATTCTCTCAACTACTCCAGATTCAAATACCTCGGTGTGATCTTCCTTCCTCCTGTCATTATCTTGAAAAGAAATGCAGCCATTGTAAACACCACTTAGGGTGTTATTAATGTGTCTTCTCTATTTGTAAATCTTTTTCAATACTTTCTGCCTGATCTGCAGTGACTTTGTTCTTAGGGATTCTGCTCTTAATGTCCATCTTATTCCTCTCTACATCGGATAATGAGGAACCAGCTACTGCTTTGCTAGATTCAACCTGCACTCAACATGAGAATCATAGTGAAAACCACAGGAAAGAGCCATGTTAATTCATCAAAACACCATTAGAATGCATCTCATATAGTCAAGGTGTTATTAAAATTCATATAAAATGACCACAATAGATTTCAGGTTTCAAGACCATCCGTGGAATCTCAGCCAGAGAGGAATTCGAGAAATTCTAGACCAATCAGATTCCAACGGAATAACCAGGAAACACTTACTTAACTATCAAATCTGATCATTTTTCATCAATAAATCACATGAGAGATCCAAATATGACATGAAATAATCATTAAATGCATCACAAATTATAAACAAATCCAATTATTTCATGTTTCTTTATGTTTCATCAAGTTTTGGGGAAATCCGTGAGGGACAAATTTCTGCGAGGAATGGGCCAAAGAGGATACTTCAGAAAATCAGGGGGATGGTGAATTTCAGAGAAATCCAGACTCGACGGAAATCTGCGATCAAGGCAAAGTCCCAGACCAATGGGAATTCCCGGAACGTAGGTTTCGGCAAGAGTAGGAAACTCACGGTAAGGTCTCAACGAAGCATGAATGTTTCCCCAACTTTGAAGAGCACTCGACAAGAGCAGGATGTTCAGCGAAGGGTCTCGCCAAAAGTGAAAGTCCCAGCGACAGAACGAAAGATCGGCAAGATGAAAGGAACCCGCTATGAGCTCTTGGCGATGAGGTTTTTCTTGCCGACAGAAAGACTTTGGCGTGAGAATTATAGTATCCTGGCGACCAAATGCAAACCCATGAAGGGCTTCGGCGAGACATAGAATGACTAATATAACATCTCACCGACTTCGAAGGGTTACAGCGACTGAAAAGAACAGATCTCGATGAAATAAAAAGTGCCCGGTGGGAGGTCTCGCCAAAGGATGGATGTCTTTGGCGAAGCAAACGAATATCGGTAAAGCTACTGGATCCTGCTATGACCTTTTGGCGACTAGGACTTGTCTTGCCAAAAGTGATTATGAGCAAGCATGTCGATGAGACATCTCCTCGCAGGGGGAGGTCTCACCGATAGATATGCATGAAGGATTTCATTGGTGAACTATGGTGTGATCGATATGACATCTCACCGACATTGAAAGGTCATAGTGAAGGGAATCCGGAAGGGATGGGGAGTCCTGATTTCATCCAGACACTAAACCAACTAAGGATTTCAAAAAACTTAACTTAGAGCAAGTCGGGGATGGACCTCTCATGAATTCTCCTTGTGTTTCAAGCTCGTTTTAAGATGACATAACTTGAAATGACATTGCACCCAGTCTAAAACCCTACTCATCTGCCATTAGCACACAGGAAAGTTCAGAACTCAGCTAAGAGATGACAAATGATGCAATACTGAACAACCCTAGCATGAAATAATCCAAGAGACCCAGAAACCAAGTTAGATACACCCCTCAAAGCACGCACGAAGCCAACAATGCAATCAACAAGATAGCCAGAGAAGGAATTTCGGGAAGCTGACGATAGAGTGGAATCCGGGAAAATCCAACCCACGCAGAAATCCACGAATACTAAAAATCCCCAAAAAACAAGGGTCTAGCCGGAGTCCAAGTAGGATCCGGGAAAATCTAACCAGGGCAGAAAATCCTGAATCCAAGCAAAAGCCCGAAATTCATCAAGAACTCAAGATTTTCAATAACTAACCTGGGGAAAACACCTAGGCATTCAGAGTAAACAATTTAAGCACATGCCTAGGTAAGACAAAACCTCAAAAAGAAAGGGCCAAAACACCAAAACCGAAGCAAAAGGGAATCCCTACTTTCAGCGGGGCGTGTGTGCGAAAACTGCACAACAATAATAAGCAAGGTCCAGAACTCTAGAACACCTACAAAAAGAACTCCAGTCAAGCAACCAAATGCTCAAAGGTATTTATCATTTAATGGCTATTGTTTTCTATGAAAAAATTTTGGAGATAAGGCTGTAGAGTGTAGAAGCAAGAAGGAACTGAGTACTCAATGCTTTAATTGCCACAAGTTTGTGTTGCAAGTATGAGCAATTTTGGTGGTATTGTCATTAGTATTGTCATTGATGTCAACACAATACACGATGTTGTAGATTGTGCATGTATAGTTGAGATTCTATTGAGATTTTGTGAGTACATGGAGCTATATTTTATGGTGTTACATATCAACTGAAATGATGGGATACCAAGTGCTTTTGAGAAAATTAATAAAGAGTGAATTCAAAGTTATGTATGTGTTTAGAATGTGCTCCAGTATGTGCTCTACATTTCTTCTATGTTTATCCTATGCTTGTGCGGATCTGAAGGGTTGATTATGGGCATATTTTGGTGACATCTCTTGGTTTTTAGCTTCTAGTTTGATGGAGTGTGAAAGTTGTGTTCACCGATGTGAGAACTGGTTTGACAGAGTTGTTTATCTATGGACTGGGAGAAATTTTTTCTACTTCACAATCCTCTGCTGATTTGTTTTAGGTTTTATGGATCTAGAACATGTATTGTGATGGTGGTCTTTGTGATTTGGCAAAGGTGTTCATGGTTTGGTACTTCGGAAGACAAGTTCCAAAGCTTTTGTGTGTATCTGTGTAGTCTGGATGGACTGATTGAAGGTGTTTTGTGTTCAAACATTGTTGCACTTGATGCAGATGTATCTAAAGGTATCTGAGATGTGTTCTCATGCATATTGAAGTGTGTTATGTTGTCTACATGTTATCTTCTTTCTGGGAAGCATGTACTTCAATGTTCATTTTTGTTTTCATTAGGTTTGGCCGACTTGTGTTTACACTTCATATGAAGGATTAAAAATTTAATTAAGAGTGTGTTTGATCCAAGATGTTGTTTTGGGTTGTAGTTAAGTATTGGTGTGGTCCACTCCCATTCCTTTCCACCGCAGGAATGTTGAGTTTCCAACCTAATTTGAATTTATGAAATGAAGCGTAGGTAGTCGACCTTGGAGAAATCTTATAAGGTTGAAGAGGGTATAAATGAAAATCAAGATGTTGCGAATATGTGTATCAAATCAAGAAGAAAAGAAGAGTTGTGCAAAAGTGAATTGAGGCAGTAGTACTTTAATGTGCTAGATTCCTGAAAGCAATGAGCTGATGATGTCGGCAATTCTTATGATCAAGGTTGCAAATGTGTGTAACCTATTATGGTGGATCTTTATTATAATCATTTGTTTTTGTATGTAGTGAGCCTCCCTATTGGACAGTGAGTCCTTTTTGTAGGAAGTGAGCCCTTGGCAGTGAGCCTCTTGTATTCATTTTTTGCTATTACTTTATATTGTGAGTTAATCCTCACCGTGGTTTTTCCCTTATTGGGTTTTCCACGTAAAATATGTTGTTCATTGTGTTGGTTTTTCTTTTTGTTATCTACATTTCATGTTCATACTTAATAAAAAAATTGTGTGGCTGTGAAGTTGATAAGTGTTTGAAGTTTGAATTTGAATTTGGTGACAATTGATTCACCCCCCTCTCAGTTGTCTTGTTCCTTTCAACAATTGGTATCAAAGCTTTGGTTCCTTGGTGAAAATCTTAACCGCTTGAGGTAGATCCGATGGCACACAAATTGGTGATCCCTATGTTTGATGGATCTAACTACAGTGACTAGAAAGTGTAGATGAGAGGTTACATAATCTCTCTTGGTTACAAGACCTGGTAGGCTATTGAGACGAAGTATGTTGCACCGGAAAGTGGTCTACTACTGCAGATGAGATTTTTTCTTATGAGTGGAATGAAAAGGTGAGGTATGTGATCTACAATGCTTTATCTAAGACATAGTGAACTAAAGTTATTTCTTTGGGCACTACTTATGAATTTTGGAAGAATTTGGAATCTTTATGAAGGAAATGATAGAGTGAAATTGACAAGGAAGCTAACAACAAAACATAGATATGAAAATTTGAAAATGAAAGAAAACGAAGATATTGCAAGCTATTTCTAGAGGGTTGATCTTGCAGCAAATGAATTTAGGAATCAAGGGGGCACTCTGATAGATGAAGATATAATCGAGAGGATTCTAATGACCTTACCAAAGTGTTACAATGATAAGGTTTTAGTTATTGAGGAAATGTATGATCCTAAGAAATATACTAAAGAAAAGCTATTTGGCACCTTGACTGCATTTGAGATGAGAAATTTTGGAAAGAAAGAAGAGAAGACAGAAACAACATTTAAAGCAACAAAGACTGAAGATGACCCAGATAGTGATGGCTCAGATGAGTTGGAAGTGAACTTTACAAGGAAGTTGAAGAAAGGTATTGGTAAGTATAAAGGCATGTTGAACTTTAAATGTTTTAGTTGTGGTAATATTGGTCATTATGCCTCAAGATTTCTAAATAGAGTTGTACATAAGAAGAACAAAGATCATAAAGATAGAAAGGATAAGAAATTCAAGAAGTTGTATTATGTTAGAGAAGAAGCTAGAATCTCTGATGATGGATCTGATTATGAGGGTGATGATAGTGAATGCTTGTTCTTAGCTTTGGAAAATAAATTTGTGTCTGCTAACTCTGGAAGATGTGCAAGAGAAAGTGATTTAGAAAACAAGAAGGAAGGTACTTTGGTCACTGCCTTTTATGCTAGACAGGATGAAGACTATTGGGTGATTGACAGTGAATGTTCTAATCACATGACCAGAGATAAAAGTAAGTTCACAAAACTTGAAAAATATGATGGTGGTTTGGTCATGTTTGGTGATGATTCTGAAGCAAAGATTGTTGGGAAAGGTACAATTATTTTTGATGGAATACACAACACTGATGATGTATATTATGTAAATGGCTTAAGGCATAACCTTTTGAGTGTTGGATAGATGTGTAGCAAAGGTTTCAAACTTGTGTTTCAGGATAATTCCTATGAGATCATGAAAGGGTCTGGAGCTATGGTTGATATAGAAAGGAGAACTCATGGAAACATCCATCAGCTTAAGGGTGTTGATGGTCAGTGCCTTGTATCAAGATTAGTTCAAGAGAGGTTGTCTGAGATCTACCTAAAATCACAAAGCTTGCTAATATTGTTTGTAGAAGTTTTCAGTTAGGGAAATAGACAAGATGCAATTTCAAAGGAAAAGAGCAATCTACTATTAGAATGCTAGAATTAATTCATACTGACCTTTTTGGTCCTACCAGGACAGGAAGCATAAATGGTGACAAGTATTTCATGCTCCTTATTGATGACTATTCTCAAATGAAATGGGTTGCTTTTCTTAGAGAGAAGACGCAGGCTCTGGATAGGTTTAAAGTGTTCAAAGAAAGACTTTTATGCAAAGGATACTCACAAGTTAAACGCATAGAAATTGAAGAAACATTTTCCCCAGTGACAAGAATGGAGGCTATTAGGATGTTTTTGGAATTTTCTTCCCACAAGGATTTCAAAGTATATCAGATGGATGCCAAGTTTGCATTCTTGAATGGAGAACTAGAAGAAGAAGTATACATGGAACAACCTAAAGGATTTCAGTTATCAGACAAACTAGATATGGTTTGTAAGTTGAAAAAGGCATTGTATGGACTGAAACAAGCTCCTAGAGCATGGTATGCTTGATTGGATAGATACTTGACACAACAAAAGTTCAATAAGGGCTCTGCAGACAACAATCTTTATTTCAAGATGGAAGGAAACAAAATGTTGATAGTGGTAATATATGTTGATGATAACATTTTTGGAGGAAATGAAGGTATGTGTAAGAGATTTGCAGAGGAAATACAAAAAATAATTTGAAATGTCTGTGATTGGCGGGTTGAATTTCTTTCTTAGTCTTCAAGTAAATCAAACTAATAAGAGGATATTCATTTCACAATTGAAATATGTGAGAGTTGTTAAAGAAGTTTGGAATGGATGACTCCAAACCGGTTAGTACTCCTATGTTGACCAGATGTAAGCTGAGTAAAGATGATGAATCTGCTAAAGCTAATTAGATCAAATACAGATCTATGATAGGCGGACTATTGTATCTTACTGCTACCAAACTGGATATCATGCATGCAGTTGTTTAGTTGCCAGATTTCAAGCAAAACCTAAAGAAGCACATTTTATAGCTGTAAAGATGATATTCATCTATCTTAAAGGCACACCAAATTATGGCTTATGGTATCCTAAGGATATTAATTTCACTCTCAGTGCTTATACCGATGTAGATTGGGTTGGTTGTGTGGATGACTGAAAGAGTACCAGTGGAGGTTGTGTCAGTGCATTATTTTCAGGTAGATTAGCATATTAGATTAATAAATAAAACCCAAAGAAACTATGAAACACATTGAAATCTTAAAAAAATTGAAATAGTTATACATGTTACTCATTTCTTCCATGATTCCTTTTCATAGCACCTTCTAGCTTGCAACAATTGTGATTGTTGCCCTCAGATTTGTGTGTGTGAGTAAATGATTGTGACCAAGCCCTTTGCAAGTTTTGAAGGATTTAAATGACAAATAAAGACTATGCCTATGACTATGACAAATGACTATAATGCCTATGACAAGTAATCCAATTCAATAAACTAAATGCCAAGTATGCGAGTAAAATATAAGTGTAAATATGTCAGAATAACGAAGTGGTCCCGAGAATGTGAGCAAATTGGCATTTTATAGAAAATGCAATTTTGGACGGATGGACGAGATTGAAAGCTGACGGAAGCCTAGAATCAGTGGATGAGATTTCATGTGACAATCCCTAATTAAGGTTAGGGAAAAATTATTAAATGAGTGGTCAAGATGTCATTTGAGAAAATTGAATCGGCAGTCGAGAATAAATGTGATAATTAGTCAAAAAGATAAATATTTTTGAAAATCAAGAAGATAAAGACTGCTTGATTTGTAAGATTTGAAAAATCAAGGGAATAAAGGTTGAACTGAAAAGCAGATTTGAAAAATCGAGAATTTGCTCAATTACTTGATTTTTGTAAGAAGATTACCATTTTGAATTAAATAAATTCAAAATATGGATTTTGTGTGACAGTAAATAATTGATTTTTAGATTATTTACTAAAATAAAGTAATAGTTAATAAAGTGAGATCATTTTAAATAACTTATTTATTTAAAATGAGAGAAATGTTAAATTAGGTAATTAAATAATTAAAGATAATCATTTAATTTAGAGGATTATGACTGATAATTGAATAAATTAACAAATTCATTTAATTATGAAAATTAGTGGCATACTAAATAAATAAATAAAATTCATTTATTTAATAATTAGGAAGACATAAGGAATTAAATAAATTACGAAATTTATTTAATTGTAAGAAGATAATAGACCATTAGTGACGTATTGAATAAATAAATAAAATTTATTTATTTAATAATCATGAAGAATAAAAGACATATGAATTAATTAAATAATTATGAATTATTTAATTAATAGTCGAATGTGGACCAAGGACATAATTAAATGTCATAATTATGCTAGGATGAAAGTGGTAAAATAGATCTTGTGGGCCTAGGTCATTTTTATGTGTCTACAGAGGTGCTTTCTTTCTTGGTGGAAGATTGGTTTCATGGTTAAGTAAGAAATAGGATTCAATTTCTTTATCCACTACAAAAGGAGAGTCTATTGTTGCAACATCTTGCTACACATAGGTTTTCTGGATGAAGTAAACACTGAAGGATATTGGAGTTATATGTGATGAGCCTATACCTATCTTCTATTATAATACAAGTGCTATAAACATTTCAAAGAATCTGGTAATTCATTCAAGAACAAAACATATATCTATTAGATATCATTTCCTAAGAGAGAAGGTATTGGAGAATAAAGTCAGGCTGGAGTATGTGTCTACAAAGGAACAGATTGCAGATATATTTACTAAGCCTCTTCTAAAGGATACTTTTGAGTATCTCAGGGAGAATTTAGGGGTCATTGGCCCTCTAAACTAGGTGCACATGGAGATGCATCAGTCCAGTGGATCCACAGATTCTTTATTTATTTGGACTAATGAATGGGTCTACATCGTAGGGGGAGTAGAAATTTTTAATTGTTGTAGTATGAGTTGTATGGGTGCACTCCTAAGGGGGGTTGATCAGAGCTTTTGATCTTTTCCATTGATGTCAAAGGAGGAGAGAGAGTCATGTGAAAAAAGTAGAAGAGGAAGAGAAGGTCTTTTCCCAAAATATTGATAATGCAGGAATGATGTGAGGAGAGTGTTGTATTTGATGGTTTTTCACATAATGTGTTTCCATCAATGAAAAAGGGGGAGATTGTTGTAAGTATGAGCAAGTTTTTTGGTGTTGTCATTAATGTTTTCATTGATGTCAACATAGTATAGGATGGTGCAGATGTGCTAAAATGATGGGTTACCAAGTGATTTTGAGAAAATTAATAAAGAGTGAAGTCAAATTTATGTATGTGTTCAGAATGTGCTTCGGTATGTGTTTCACGTTTCTTCTATGTTCATCCTATGCTTGTGCGGATCTAAAGGGTTATTTATGGGAATTTTTTAGTGGCATCTCCTCGTTTGATGCAGTGTGAAAGTTGTGTCCATTGGTGTGTGAACTGGTTTAAAAGAGTTGTTTGTCTATGGACTAGGAGAAATGTTTTCTCCTTTGTAGTCCTCCGCTGATTTATTTTAGGTCTTTCAGATCTGGAACATATCTTGTGATGGTGGTCTCTATGTTCTGGTGAAGATGTTTGTGGTTTGGTGCTCCGAAAAATGAGTTCCAAAGCTTCTATGCGTATTTGAGTAGTCTGGATGGACTGTTGGAAGGTGTTTTGTGTTCAAAGTTTTTTTCACTTGATGCGGATGTATCTGAAGGTATCTGAGATTTGTTCCCATGCGTATTGAAGCATGTTATGTCATCTACATGTTATCTTCTTGCTGGGAAGGGTGTACTTCAATGTTCATTTGTGTTTTCATTACGTTTGGCCGACCTGGTGTTTACACTTCATATGAAGGATTAAAAAATTAATTAAGGAAGCATGTGTTTGATCCAACATGTTGCTTTGGGTTCTAGTTAAGTATTGGTGTGGTCCACTCCCATTCCTTTCCACTGCGGGAATGTTAAGTTGCCAACCTAATTTGAGTTTATGAAATGAAGCATATATAGTTGACCTTGGAGAAAGATTCTAAGGTTGAAGAGGGTATAAATGCAAATCAAGATGTTTCCAATATGTGTACTGAATCAAGAAGAAAAGAAGATTTGTGCGAAAGTTAATTGAGGTCGCAGTACTTTAATGTGCTAGATTCCTGAAAGTAGTGAGCTAATGGTGTCTAAAATTCTTCTGATCAAGCTTGTGGATGTGTGTAACTTGTTGTGGTGGATCTTTACTGTAATCATTTGTTTCTATAGGCAGTGAGCCTCCCTATTGGATAGTGAGTCCTTTCTATAGGTAGTGAGCCTTTGTATCTGGGCAGTGAGCCCTTGACAGTGAGCCTCTTGTATTTGTTTTTTGCTATTACTTTATATTTTGAGTTAATCCTCACCATGGTTTTTCCCTTATTAGGTTTTCTACGTAAAATCTGGTGTTCATTGTGTTGATTTTGATTTCTGTTATTTGCATTTCATGTTCATACCTAATAACAAAATTGTGTGGTTGTAAAGTTGATAAGTGTTTGAAGTTTGACTTTGAATTTGGTGACAACTGATTCACCCCCCCTCTTAGTTGTCTTGCACCTTTCAATAGTTTGGTCACAAAGCGAGTCATTGTAGAAGTGAATTATCTAATCCAACAAGAAGGAATAGAATGAATAATCTCTTTCATGGTTATTGCTATTTATGTCATGGTTATGGTCACAAAGCTAATCAGTGCAGATCTAGGGTTCACTCAGTTAATTCAAGACAAAGATGATACAAGTGTAGTCAACTTGGACATTATGCTAACACATGCAGATATGTTGCTCCAAAAAATCCTGAAAACAAAAAGAAGGTTGCAAAATCAGATGAACCTAAGAAGAAGACAACCATGGTTTGGAAGAAAAAGGAAACAAGTGTGGGGAACTCTTCTATGGCACTGAATCTTGGTACATTTTCTTCCAAAATCTGAGTGAACTTCCTTGGCTTAGGGGGAGTTTTGCAATGCATATCTTGACGGTTACCCCTCTCCAAAGTAATATTGATGAGTTTTCAACATGACTAAGTTTGATCTGGTTGGTAATGAATGATGAAGCTTAATCTGGTTGATTGAAAAGTGAAATACAATTGTTGACATCATCAATATATGTCTTTGGTGGTGAAATCATCATGAGCAATTAAAGATAAAAGGTGGAGTTTCAAATCATTACTCACAATTTGCAAAGAAGGAGAAGAGGTTTCGTTGAGCGATAAAAGGATTGAAGAAGTTAAGCGCGACAATGGAATTTGTGTTGGTTAACAGTGAATCCAATGGTGATATTCTATTGAGACTAAAGGGAGTAGAGTTGGATGAATTTGATCATCGAAAGATGAAGGAAATGGAACTAGGGTTGAAAACTGATGAATTTTAGAATGTAAGTGCCTTGGGTATGAATCTATGGGGAGAATTTCCATGGATTACTAACAAAGAGTCTATCTTGTTCCTATTGAGTTGATTCAAGGATGGCAACATCATTTTGAACAATCCCTATCTGATCACTAAGGAAGCCATTGAAGCTATTACTGGATTGTGCAATGTTGGTGACCTCCTTGGGAAGAAAGCAGTGAAATACAGAGATGTGGAGGAACTTACCGGTATCAAAAAAGACGCTCGAGCTCTACTAATAAATACCATTGTCAATCCTATAGTAAGAATGTATTTGGTTGAGAGTTATTTCTTCTTGTTTGGGTCTCTGCTCATATGCTTAGTATTTTACTTTCTAAGTTGGCTACCGTCAAAGGAGAATGTTAAGTGGAAGTCTGAAATCCTTGTCAGAAAGCAAGTTTATAAATATTTGGAATGTATGGAAGATAAAGCAATTGCATGCAAATTTTATTTCTCATCCTTGCAGATGGATCTATGCCCCGGTGTGATATGTCTAGTGTTATTCCTATCAATCAGTCTAAAGAGGGTTCCTCCTCTAGTAAGGAATTAGAGGTTGTCATTGATGGTTCCCCTCTGGAACTTAAAAGGAGAAAAATTAACACAAAAGATGTCATCACTATCTCAAAAGAGAAGGAGAAGGAATAAGAGTCTCTACCTAGATTTGACTCTTTCGATCCAGATAAAATTCGTTTGGTATTGGATGAAGGTGATATGAAAAAAAATTGTGAAATTTTGTATGCCTGCTCTCTAAATAGTAGGCCTACAATTGAAGATGCTTTTGTTGATTATCTGGTCAAAAAGGGTATTACTATTTCAATTGTTTCTGACTCTTTATCGAATGATCTGGTAGAAGTTTTTTAAGAAAGGTTGTTGTGGGAAGGATCTGAAGGTCATAAGATCCAAGCTATGATTGAGAGAAGGTGTTTCAAATCCAAATAGAAGTTATCCAAACACATTGGTGAGACAAGAGAATAAACTAAGGAGATGTCTGACATCTACAGGTATTGTCTCCGGTGGCTTGCTATTGTTGATAATTTTAGGAGAAAAATTAAAGCTATTGAATCTGAATTGAATGATATTGGAAAGTGTTTTGACTTCTTCAAATATAAAGATGGAAAACAAAGAATAAGAGTTGGATAGTTGTAAGCCGAGTTATTGTTTATTTAGAGATAGAGGGAATATTTGGTTAGAACTTTCAAGTTGGTCAAAGAAATTGTTTAGGTTTGGTTGGATCATCTCTCTGGGATACTTTCTGATGTAGAGGATTGTGAACAACAATGCCTGTCTCCAGACTGGTCATCTTCATTTATGTTTTTGGGTCTACACGACAATATGTGTTCCAAAATGGTTTCTGCAGTACAAGCTTGGAAGAGGATTCTTCTAACTATGAGAGAAAGGTACAAGAAAAATTTTCATGTGAAAAGTGTTATTTTTACTTGATCTCCTAAATATTCTTATTTGGCTCTTTTCCTTTAATGGAAAAAAGGGGGAGAACAATGAAGATAAAAATAAAAACAAAAAGAGGAATTGATTTTCTTGACAAAGGGGGAGCACTTGGAGTTTTGGAGTTTTGTGTTTTTGAGTTTTTGTTGTTTTTCCATCAATTCCAAAGAGGGAGATTATTGAGAATTTGAGATGATTTAGCATTGTTGTCATTGATGTCAAAACCTAGGATCTGGAAGGTCGTGCTCTAGATGATATACAAAAATGATCTATCCTATCAGGTGCTATGATGTTGCGTAGTGTGGATGTTATCCTTGATCTAGATATGGCGGTACTTCTTTTTGGGACATCTATGGAAGATAGTTAATATAGAATAATGAAGAATAATCTTTTGATATTGGTTGCTATGCTCAAAGCTTATTCCAAGTATCCTTGCTATCTGGACATTCATGTAGCATGTTACAAGTTTTGGTATGTCTAATTGTGTTTCTCCAATTGATACTGAAATTGATGGAAATCAAGATTTGTTCTTGGTTGTGGCATTCCCATCGGCTCTAGAATATATTTCATGTAATTCAAAGTTTGTTATCTTTTGGTAATCATTTCATCTTATGTATGACCTATTTATGGGTCCCTTGGTAACGTGGTAAGGAGATCTTTATGTGTGACCTATCCTCTAGATCTGGTGCTAGTGTGCTAAGCCTTATTGAATATTTCAAGGTTGTTCTTCAAGCCAACATGTTTTTCTAGGCTGACTTACTTTTTTCTACGGGTACACACACACACACACACACACACACACACACACATATATAGAACATCTCTTTGGTTCAAGACAAGTAGCATGGTGTGTGCGAAAAAAGAAAAGGGTGTGAAGGATTATGCTTCAAGAAACAGAGAAGGAAGTGGAAGGCAAGTGTCAGGAAGGATCAATCACTAGTATAGAAGTTGTGCAAGAAAGGAGGGAAAAAGAGTCTTGACTAGATTTGTTGCAGACAAACATTGTCCTTCAGCGAGAACTATATTCATGCATATGCAGATGCAATTATAGCAACTCAATTTTGTAACATATACCTCGACTATAAGTTGTCTCTCAGCTGCAATAGTTGGTCTTTGTATCTTGGGCAGTGAGCCCACTGGCAGTGAGCCACTCGACAATGAGCCTTACATGCACTGAGAATTTTGGTAGTGAGCCCTTGTAAAAATCATCTTAATCGGTGTCACCTTAATCGATGTTCTATAATTGAGAATTAGCATTCTCTGTGGTTTTTCCCATCTTGGGTTTCCACATAAATTTTGGTGTTCATTGTGCATGGTGTTGTTATGTGCTTTCAAGTTCATATTTGTTTGATTATTATCTGATTGATTTAAGCTTGTTCCAAATTAATTAAATTCAAGAAAAAAAGAATATGATAACTAATTCACCCCCCTCTCAGTTATCTGAACTGTTCAACATACCTTAGACCTAAAATACCTTCAAGTTGAGATCACATGAATTAGATTTGATACAACTTGATCTATAAAGTGATGGAAATACTCTTCTAACACTCATCAATTTGTATAATCTATTATTCAACCCTACAAGAACCTTAATAACAATTCTATTTCCACTTCTATTAGATATATAATAATTTTATCATGTTCATGTAATTTGCAAATGTGTAAAAGAAATAGGAAATAAGAAAAAGTCATGTTTGAGAGACATTCACATAAATTAAGACAACCAAGTTACCTTGGAGAAAAATTGAAAGGTAAAAATATCCAACAATACTGAGTACTTTTATCCTCATTTCACTATCCACAATCCAATACAAATGATTGCAAAGCCTCTAGGGTGAAAAGGGGCCTTGAAAATAGTTAAAAATTACTCCCAATACCTATAATATTCCTTTTACCTTGAAAAAGATCTCTCCACACTTAAAAAATGAACATTGAATGAAGAGTACAATGAGAGACAACTAAACTCATGTCAACAAGACTTCTAATATATTCTTAACTAAAAGTGGTAACTTTGACCCAATGATCCAACAATTTTGATCCAATATTTAGAATACTCTAGATGAATAATTTAAACTTTTTGGAACCCATGTAGATGGGTAACAAATTTTAGATCTTTAAATTGTGAACCTTGGAAAGCAAAAAACCAAAAGTTTTAGAATTAATAATGAGAAATTACACTTGTAAGTTAGTATAGAGGATAGAAATGCAAGTATGATCCCATATAATATGGGAGAACTGATAAGAAATAAGTTAGGCTTATTTTAAGATGAATGATTTTGTATATCAAACTATTGGGTTTGGACTTTAGGAACTAGTGAGTGTGTAGAAAGAGTTCAATTATGTGCTAGAATCATGCATAAAAAATACTCACACAATATAGTGTAAAGCATAAAGGTGAAAGAGTAAAGTATGTACTTTTATTCTATACAACATTATAGCTTGTTAGAGAATGAACCAAATAGTTAATATGAACATTGCATTAGTTTTTAAGTTAATTTAGTTCTTAATGCAATGGTCCTTTGAGAAGAATTATATGTTGTATGTTGATATAATAATAACTTTAAGGATTGTTAAGTATAATTTTCTTAGTTGAAGTACATTTTTTTGTAATGGTGGGTTTAATCATGTTTGTTAATATCAAAGCTCAACTTCATAATGTAACTTTAATGATGAATGGAGGCTAAGAAGAGGGAGGAAGTTCAGGGCTTGATTTATAAGGAGAGAGTCTTCAAGCACTTGTTTTATGAATGGCTTGAGCACCATAAGAATTTGACTTGATCATCATGTGAGGTTAGCTCAACCAATGGGAGAGGGTTACATGCTAGGTTGATAAGTCAATGAAAGGGAGATTATTGGCCCTTAGGTGAAGTTAGGTACCTACTCAATGAAAGGTTATTTAAGTAAGTTTCTAACAAGAGGAAATTAATGCACTTGATTAATTAAAGAAGCTATGAGAAATAGTGAACTCCTCCCTCTTTTAGTCATGTCAACCAAACAAGTGGTTATTCTACATCATCTCTCTTATTGGGTAATATTAGAAAATGTAAAAGTTGTCCCCATAAAAAATTTCCAACATAAAAGAGATGAGTGGACTTCAACATAAACTTTTATAATGATAAAAATGATCACAAAAACTAATTATAGATGGCTATCCTTATTTTAATAGAATTATACTTTTAAATATTATACACATTAAGTTATATATCTTTATTTTGATTCTATTTTTAAATAAGAAATAAATAGGGCTACACAATTATTTGCCTTGTATTGATATTCAAACAACTAATATAATGAAGTGGATTTCCCACTATCATTTATTTAGTTATAAATTCTTACTACTTTTAATCATCCATTTATAACTGATCATGCTAGGCCTTGGCTTGGCTTGGCTTTGTTTGAGATTGGTTAGACATGGAATGATAATGTCCTTTTTTTGTTTAAATCCACTATGCATATATTTCATTATATATACAATGAATATCCTCTCATAGGTTACTAGAAGATGGTGGTCCAAAGTCAAGCATCAATTTTATTCATGAGATAGTGGAACATGCTTGATATTTTGTTTATATTTTTAGGATTTTATTTTTTTGTAATTTTAAAAAGGTGTGTAGATCACTAAGTGAGCTAGAGGGCATATATCAAAATTTATTCTAAAGCAAGATGTAATCACCTACCCATAGTGTCTAGCAATGTATGGAACACTATGAGTGGATGAATGGACTAGTGCGATGAAAATGGATATGTGAAGGATGGGGAGGATAGGAATTATACAAATACATAGGATAATGGATTTTACTTCCAAGGACTATCTAGTATTAGGATAGCATGTTTGACCCAAGAAAAAAATTTGGATAATGCTTTGTAGGTGATTTTATGACATGGGATAGTATATGGTCAAAAGGAATGACCATGTCAAGATATTTCCCAAAAGTATGTTTTAAAGTATATGCCTCTATTTTTTATCAAGATCAAGATGGATAGGGAAGATGGATGAAAGTGGAATAGATTGTATGGATAGTGGTCTTAGGATAAAATGGAATGATGTATGGGATAAGATGCTCCCAAATGGAATTGTACACATAGATAATCGATTGTTACACATGGTGCATGTTTTCTAGGTTATTATCATGGTACTTGCCAAAAGTTCCACAAGAATGGTTTTCACTATTTGAAGATTATGTTTCTTTTTTTTTCTTTTTTTAAATGATCATCAACTATGTGGGACCACTTGGTGATTTGGATGTAGACGTTGTTGTCATAAATGTGCAAATAATGTCCTGCTTTGAGGAGTTGCTTCACCAAGATAATAACACTTGTATACATCCCATGGATGTTATTGTGGTCCTCTTTGATACTAGAGTTGGATTTATCTAAATGTGCACATCATAATAGAGTTCCATTAGATTCCTTATGATAAAGTGTACCTACCAAGACATGGTGAATGTGGGATTTGTATTTTTTGGATTTTAAGAGAGATGAGAGATTTTGGTGGGGGATGTGAGATGTGGATGAATTACTTGGTAGTTTGGATACAGTATATTTTATTTTCCAAACTTGATATGATGGATGATGGAGTGTGGATGTGGGATTTTGGGTGTGGTTGGAACCAATGGTTTGATACACTTTGTGTGTTGGTATTGAAGTTTTCTTTGAAGGAGGTTGACACTTTTCATATATGGAAAGACCTTTTTGAGATGGCTCCATAATTTCATTGACTTTTGGATTTGGATTTGGATGGGATGCTTTGCATTATCCAGTTTTCCTTGGGATCCATTTCGACTTTAGATGTCCACTATGAATTTTTAATTTATTTTCTTTAAAAGCTTTATTTTGATCTTTTTCTTTGTAAATAATTTTATCTTTTTGGCACCCATTAGTGGATGGAATAATTTGGGAATGATTATATGTGGTGTTAATTGGATGAGTGTTGGCAACAACCCTATGTCAAGGACTATTCATGGCCCCTATTTTGATGTTTGCATCACATGAAGTTTCCCCTGGTATCATGGAGGTACTAGTAACATCCTTAAAGTTATTGATTGATGAATAACCCAATCATTGATATTTAGGATTGTAAAAGAATTGTACTAGCTCCAAAATACCTTGTTCATTTAAGCCTAATCCTTTTCTTTTATACTACATACTTTGATATATTTTTATTGCAATAGGATACATATTTTTTTGGTAACAAGATGCTAATTCATCTTTGTGTTGTTAGGAGTCATCAATATTAGTTATCTTATCATCAGTAAGAAAGTTGGTTTTGATAAAAATGAGTGATCCAAGTTGATAGGATATTGGTTCTTTCTTCACTTTCATGCTTGTTGATTCATTATTCTCAAATATGTATAGAGAGAATGACTATGGTTCTAGATGAACAAGGGAGAGATCATTTATGTGTCTAGTGGAAGCAAGTTTCTCATCTATAGAAGTGGATGTTATTGGCATATGAATGGGATCAACTTTGATTTTGGTATCATGGATGACATGGAAATGGATAATGGGATATTGATCAAGGATAAGATGAGATGGCAAGATTTGAATAACTTGATCTTGATTCATTTTAGGGACTTCTACTTGATGCTTTGGATATAGTGTTCTTGACATAGATCAAGTTCTAATAATGTGGTAGGAATAAAGGACTCTTGGGTATCCTCAGAATGTGGGTATGGTGGTAATGAAATTTGAGTAGGAATCACTGGAGTGGGTATGATGGGTGATGGGATAGATTATGGTGCTTGGTCTAAGATTTTTTGGTTATAGACTAGATTTGTATCAAACAATGGATTATCTATCTTGGATATCCCTTGGGGAAAATCCTGACAGGTGTTATTAGTGGATGATTCGGTTGATGGGGATGATGTGGATTGATTTTGCAAAGTTTCCAGGGATGAAGGAATGAGATGAGATATGGAGGCTTCTTGTGGGGGTGCTTCTTCAATATAACCTATTACAAAGTCAACTGAGGTGGATATGTTATGGAAATTTCTAGGCATAAGTAAATGGTTTTGATCATGCTTGAGAAGGTTATCTTGATATATGCCTAATGTTTCACTATGTGATCCATAGATATTATTAATGTGATTATTTTGTGATTAATTTTAGGATGATCTTCAATAGCAATGTCTCCCTTATCAACGAGATCTTGGATAAGATTCTTCAATTTATAGCAACCTTGAGTGATATGTCCCTGTGTTCTATGATAGGCAAAAAAAATTGTGCCTCTCCACAATACAGGTTAACCTATGGCTTATATTGTCTAATCTTTGGGAGTGTGATAATGTTTTATTGAACTAATTTCTTAAGTGTTCATTCAATGGGTTCGCCTAATGGTGTGTATTTATATTGAGGAAAGTTGTTTTATTTAGGAGGTACATTGTGTTGATTATCTTGGAAGGTTGATAGAGTTTGACTAGTGAGTAGTGTTTGTAGTATTATTGTTGATTGAGTGTTTTGAGCCATTTTAGCATCTACCATACCATCATTGACCATATTCTTATTCTTTGACCAAAATCAAGATTTATCATTGAAATAATTAGGACTGTTTTTGTTTTCTTTGAATATTTTCACAAGTCCCTTTTCTATAAGGTATTTCTCAATGATAATCCATTTTCTATGACTTCATTAAATCTATTAGAGTATAGGATTTTCAGGTAAAATCCTATTTCCATGTTCAATTTTTCAATGAATATTTCCACCAATCGTTGTTCAGGCATATGAGAAGGACATTTACTAGCAATACTTCTCCATCTTTGTAAGGAGGCAAAGGACTCTCCATTATTTTGTTTAGAATCACATAAGTCCTTTATGGAGATTTATTGTTCCATGTTGTATGAAAAGTGTGTTATGAATTTATTAGTTAATTCATCAAAATTCTTAATGCTAGTTGGTAATTGAGAGAAACACTCCTTAACTTGTCCTCCTAAGATCCTTTGGAAGAGACACATAAGATATGTATCATTACGGACTACTTCCAAACAAGAAACATAGAATTCTCTTATATGCTTGTAGGAGTCTCCATTTCCTTTGTATTTATCAAACTTGAGAATTTCAAAGTTGTTTGGCAAAGGATGCATAGGTATCATCCTGTCAAATGGATTGGGGCATATATTCTAGCATTTAACTTTTATTTGTTGGCCCCATATTCATGTTTAAAATCTATTGCTGAAAATTTTGTATTTGAAGTTCCAAGTCATTTCTTTGTGTGGGGACTTGCATGTTATTAGATCATAGGTGGATGTGGAATGTGTAGATGAATAACCTTGGGGAAAGTTCATTGATGACATATTTTTGTGAATGTATGAAGGATTTTGGGGAATGTAAGTTTGAGTGGTGGGGTTTGAGTTAGCATGAGGGTTGGATGTGGTGAACTATTTTGTGGGATTTATAATGGCATGGGATGGGTATTGAATCATGTTGGGGTTAGGATGGAGGTATTGTTGTGAATTCATGGTGTTTTGATGGATGTTTTGGTGTGAGTTAGGAATGATAATATCTTGAGGTTGTGATATATAAGTCATGGAATTAGATGTGAGTGGTGGGGTTACTTGAGCAGAATTTTGGTTTTGGACTAATGGATTGGTTGTAGTATTTAGGTTTGTATTAGGATCAAGTGTGTGTGATTACATGATATCAGATGGTTGAGATGAGTTGGGAATGATGGAGTTATTAGGTGTTGTATTATAGAGTGGGTTAGTTATTTGTAAGGTATATGTTGGAGCTTGGGTGTATGCGGGAGGCACTCATATGTGTGTTGAATTGGTTGGTATGAATGTTTGTGGGATAGTGGATGTTATTTTTTGATGAGTTTAAATTGTTGGTAGGTAGGGTGGAAGAGTTTATTTGGGGTTGGACTTGTTGTTTATTAATGGTTGGTATGATAGTGTTGTTTTGTGATTGCATGGAAGGTTGTGTGGTGTTAGGTTTGTTGGTGAGGCGTACATTAGAGTTATTTTGGGATACCATGTTAAGGTCATTTGTGGGAGCGATGGTAGTGTCATGTGGTTGTGGTATGATATTATTAGAACTTGTTTCTGGTGTAGGAGCACCTTGACGATGTCATGTTTCCATGAAGAATTTTTTTAAGGTTAATCAATTTTGTTGTTTCACATTGTAACAAGGTCTTCTTGGTAATTTTTCATGTATTAAAGTCCTTAGGAGGTCAAGTTTTAAGTTTGATGTTAAAATTTGAATGTGTAAAAGTTGTCATATAAAAATGTAAAATTGCAAAAGGATGTAATCAAGGAAGGTGAAGGGTCATTTGGATTTTAGGTCATTCTAAGGCAATTAGAAACTGAAGAGTCATGTTGTAATGCCTATAAAAAGGATTTTGTAACCATTTTGAACTTGTGGGTGATTGTGAGTAAGATTTAGATCAATGAAAAACTATGTTTTTAAACATTTTCTTTAGAAAATCAGTGTTTTCAGGCCTTGTACAACATTGTACGGACTGATATACATGGTTGAATGTTTGTAAGTAAAAATATCATCAATCACCTTCCATCCATTCTTTTTCTCATGTAAATTGGTTTAGTTTTGTGCAAAATATTGAGAATTTATTACCGACTGTTAAAACCCTCTATTAGGGTAAACAAAGGCTGAATAAATTGAGTTCCTTCCTATTTACATGGTAGAAATCTCTAAGTTTTGGTGAAAATACTCTATTTTGCATATAATTTTATATTACCAAGGTTACAGTTCGTAAGAGCAAGGATTTCATGGTGAATAATTGCTACCATGTTTGCAATTTCTATGCATAGTCTATAAATACAAAGTTTCAAGTGGTTAAGGCCTAGGGTTTGTGAAAAAAAACATGGGAATGGACTTTTTATGAACTAATAAGCATTAGGATGCCCGATAAATGATTTTTGAAGTGTTGGATGTGAGATTTTGAGTTTGGAGGCAATTGAACCAATAAGCCCCATTTGTGATAAGACCTAATTAGGCCATATTTACATGCAGTCAGTCATTGTATGAGCACTTTTCCCCAAAGCACCCTATGCTGTATTTTTTATATGATTTAAAACACATTGAAATGTATCTAAAAAGATTGTTACAGTTCTGAGATAAGGTTTGCAGCAAAAGTTCTTGTTTGGCAGTCCTAAAAGGAGTGCTACAAGGAATTGGACAGTCAATGAAGGTTTGTACACCAAATCCATGAATCTAAGTTCTTGGTTCTTTGAATGAGTTTAAGATTGTTGAGTAAACCTTACTGAAGTTAACTCTAGCCATGAATTGGTTGTTGGGGCCTTGAAGTCCAAAGTTTGTGTTTGTGAGCAATAAGTGTCATGGTTGTGCATTAGCAGAAAGTTTGAGAAAAGTAACCATTAGGTTGTGGTTTATTTGGTTTAATCTACTAGATTTATGTTTTCCAAGGTGGTTGTGGTTTGATACAAGATTGGGACTCTAATTATTGTGTGATTTTGATGGCTTCTAAGCCTTGTGGAGTGAATAAGTAAGTAAAAGATGAGCAAACAAACAAGGATTGTTTGCTAAAGATTGAGTTTAGTCAAAATGAGATTGAGAAAGTGAGTTGTCTTCCTTTGTACTTGCATCAAAGTGGTATCAAAGCTAGAAGGCTCTAGGAAAAGAGAGAATTGGTTTTTTTCTTTTGTGTTGTGTTGTGTAGGTTAAAAAGAACCTGGTTGCTGCCAAGAGAAGGTAGGGAAAGTTGAGAGGTTCTGAAGCAAGGAGAAGCTTGCTTGAGTAGAAGACAAAATGGATGTGTTGAAGAGGCATTTCCAGGCAAAGGAAAGAGGCAAGATAAGTTTGATAAAGAGATAGCAAAAATAAAGCAAGAGGTGAGAAGGCTAGGAAAAGAGTTCCACGAGTCCATAGTGAAGATGGAGTAGATGATTAAACAAATACAAAGTTGGCACTTAGTGGTGAAGAAAAGAGTTACATGGCCCATTCAAAAGATAGTCAAAAGAAGGAGACAAGCAAAGTTAGCAACAAGAAGGAAAAAAGAAGATGAAGAAGAGTTTCAAGATGTTGAAGAAGAATTCAAAGATGAAGAAGACAAAGACATGGTAGTTAACCCCAAGCATGAAGATCGAGAAGTAGCAAAGATAAAGAACCTGATTTTAGAAGAAGAAGACCTTGAGTTGGTGACAAGTTTGGAAGGAGAAATGATCAAAGATGAATTGATCTTGGAGATTTACAAAGAGTTTAAGGAAGATGGAGGTATTGTGATGGAACTAATATATCATTTTTTTTGTACTAATGTTTTGGAACAATTTGCAGATCAAGATGTAGCAAATAGGAGAAGGACAAGGTGTTGAGATGAAAATTGAGAAGCAGTAGAGTGTTGGCAAGCAAGATAGAGGACTGATTTGCATGGACAAGTTCAATCCCAAGGTGAAAATGAAGGTGATTAAGAGAGAGGTCAATCAAAGGTAGAGCATATAAAGAATGAAAATTTGTTGACAACTTCAAATTCAAGAGGACTTGAAATTCATTTGGCTGGGAGTATGGTGCAGGAGCACCTTGACAATGTCATGTTTCCATGAAGCAAATTTTGAAGGTTGAACATTTTTTTTGTTTCAACATTGTAACAAGATCTTATTGGTCATTTTTCATGTATTAAAGTCCTTAGGAGGTCAATTTTTAAGTTTGATGTCAAAATTTGAATAAGTGTAAAAGTTGTCATACAAAAATGTAAAATTGCAAAAGGATGTAATCAAGGAAGGTGAAGGTTCATTTGGATTTTAGGTCATTCTAAGGCAGCTAGAAACTAAAGAATCATGTTGTAATGCCTATAAAAAAGGATTTTGTAACCATTTTGAACTTGTGGGTGATTGTGAGTAAGATTTAGATCAATGAAAAGCTTTGTTTTTAAACATTTTCTTTAGAAAATCAGTGTTTTTAGGCTTGTATGGTATTGTACGGATTGATATACATAGTTGAATGTTTGTAAGTAAAAATATCATCAATCACCTTCCATCTATTCTTTGTTTCATGTAAATTGGTTTAGTTTTGTGCAAAATATTGAGAATTTATTCTTGACTATTAAAGCCCTCTATTAGGGTAAACAAAGGTTGAATAAATTGAGTTCCTTCCTATTTATCTAGTAGAAATCTCTAAGTGTTGGTGAAAATACTCTATTTTGCATATAATTTCATATTACCAAGGTTACAATTCATAAGAGCAAGGATTTCATGGTGAATAGTTGTTGCCATGTCTAAAATTTATGTGCACAGCCTGTAAATACAAAGTTGCAAGTGGTTAAGGCCTAGGGTTTGTGAAAACAAACATGGAAATGGATTTTTATGAACTAATAAGCATTAGCATGCCTGATAAATGATGTTTGAAGTGTTGGATGTGATATTTTTATTCTAGAGGCAATTGAACCAATAAGCCCCATTTGTGATAAGACCTAATTAGGCCATATTTGCATGGAGTCAGTCATGATATGAGCACTTTTTCCCAAAGCACCCTATGTTGGATTTTTGATATGATTTAAAACACATTGAAAGGTATCCAAAAAGCTTGTTACAGTTCTGAGATCAGGTTTGCAACAAAAGTTCTTGTTTTGTAGTCCTAAAAGGAGTGCTACAAGGAATTGGACAGTCAATGAAGGTTTGTACACCAAATCCATGAATCTAAGTTCTTGGGGCTTTGAATGAGTTTAAGAGTGTTGAGTAAACCTTAATGAAGTTAACTCTAGCCATGAATTGGTTGTTGGGTCCTTGAAGTACAAAGTTCGAGTTTGTGATCAAGAAGTGTCATGGTTGTGTGTTAGCAGATAGTTTGAGAAAAGTAACCATTAGGTTGTAGTTTATTTGGTTTAATCTACTAGATTTATGTTTTCCAAGGTGTTTTTGGTTTGATACAATATTGGGACTCTAATTATTGTGTGATGTTGATGGCTTTTGAGCCTTGTGGAGTGAATAAATAAGTAAAAGATGAACAAACAAACAAGGATTGTTTGCTAAAGATTGAGTTTAGTCAAAATGAGATTGAAAAAGTAAGTTATCTTCCTTTATACTTACACCAATTTCCCATAAGGTTGATGGTGAGGTGTTATTAGGGATGTATTTTATGAGGGTGGTGTCAAATATTATGGGTAATTTAACACCTTGATGTGCAAGTAGCAAGAAATATCAATCTTGATCTACAACAAGAAGGGTATCTACTAATATCATGTCATTAGTATCTTGTTGTGCCTCTGCCAAATCCTTGAGTGTTATTTCTTTAACTCCACCAATGTTTGAAATATGATTGGGACTCAATGGGGGTGGATTTTCAAATCTACTTGAAATTAATGTGGGTACCTCACTTTTTCTCCCTGAAATAGTTCCCTATGTACAAGTGTCTTGTTGGGATCTTGATGCTCCATTTTCTTCTTAGTTTGTGACCTTGTGTCTATGAGAATATGAGAAATGTCTAATATTTGATTTGTGTGGATGTTTGGTGCCTAGTTTTGGATGATGATTAGGAAAATACCAAAAGTGTATCTAGATCTTAAAACTTTATGATCAAGGGTTTGATAATGATGTTTGAATTGTAAACTATAATTTTGAGTTAAAATTCAATGGATAAAAGGGGTGGAATAGTATAACTTAGAAGTAGCCAAATCTTCTAAGATAATCCACCCACAAATAGGCTAGTTTGACTCAACTTGGAGAAGGAAAACTTCCAAGCTAACCACAAAACTAGGGATAATGGGGGATATTAAAGATCTAGATAAACTATAATGAGTCTAATCCCTACATGTGGATGATTATATGGATTATGGTAAACTTGTTCCTAGCCCAAGTATAGGTATGATTGAAGGATTATAGATGAATGTGTAATGGGATATGATCAAATCTCAATTTCACCTCTATTATTCTAATGAGGTCTATGTCTATCGATCTATTTGGTAATACTAGAGGACTTGGTGGAAATAAAAACCCTAATGACCAAGTAATTGCACAATAGGAGGGAATAGTTACGTCAATGAAAAATTAGTTGTGAGATTTTGAGCTATAATGGATGATAGTTTTGGTTGTAGGATAGAATTGGTGATATGATAGTCAAGAGAAATTACACCACTCTGTAAAACAAATACACCAAATAGGGTGTCAATTGTATCAAAGCAGGATAAATTTGATATAGTACGAAAAATGTGCCAAATAGGGTGTCAATTGCATCAAAGCAAGATACATATGATATAGTAGGACAAATATACCAAATAGGGTGTCAATTGCATCAAAGCAAGATAAATGTGATATAATAGGACAAATACGACAATTTAAAGTTTAGAAATATTTGATAGTTCAATTTTGGAATAGAATTGGATTTCTAGATATCACAAGTAATTACACCACTATGTGAAATAGATACGCCTATGTAAGTCATACATGTGCGTAGGTTTGCAATAGATGCGCTGTTACACTACGACACAATTGCACCACATAGAGGTATAAATACGCTAGGCTAGGACAATTTGTGGCATAGGGTTAAATTGACCCTATAACTAGAAGATCACTCAAAAACTCATGAAAAAATATTAAAAATAGGGACTGGAAGTCCCATCAGGCATGCCAAAATGTATGAACTTAGAATTCAATTGTGAAACTCAGAGATAAACATCAAGCAACAAGAATCACAATCAAAAGATCACACCAATGAAGCAATTTGAAATAAGATAAAATAAACAATCAATACCTTAGACTTGCAAGACAATCAAGTTGAGATATCACGAATTAGATTTGATACCACTTAATTTATAAAGTGATGGAAATACTCTTCTAACACTCAATTTGTATAATTTATTATTCAACCCTACAAGCACCTTAATAATAATTCTATTTCCACTTCTATTAGATATAAAATAATCTTATCATTTTCATGTAATTTGCAAATGCATACAAGAAATAGGAAATAAGACAAAATCATGTAAGAGAGACATTCACATAAATTAAGACAACCAGGTTACCTTGGAGAAAAAATGAAAAGGTAAAAATATCCAACAGTATTGAGTAATTTTATCCTCATTCCACTATCCGCAATCCAAATATAAATGATTGCAAGCCTCTAGGGTAAAAAGGGGCCTTGAAAATAGTTAAAAATTACTCCCAACACCTATAATATGCCTTTGTACTTTGAAAAAACTCTCTCAACACTTAAAAAATAAACATTGAATGAAGGGTACAATGAGAGACAACTAAACTCATGTCAACAAGCCTTCTAAGATATTCTTAACTAAAAGTGGTAACTTTAACCCAATGATCCAACAATTTTGATCCAATTTTTATAATACTCTAGATGAACAATTTAAACTTTTTGGAACCCATGTAGATGGGTAACAAATTTTAGATCTCCAAATTGTGAACCTTGGAAAGCAAAAGGAAAAATCTTTAGAATTAATAATGAGATTACACTTGTAAGTTAGTAGTAGGGATAGAAATACAAGTGTGATCCCATCTAATAGGGTAAATTTATAAGAAATAAGTTATCCTTGTTCTAAGATGAATTATTTTGTATATCAAACTATTGGGTTTAGACATTAGGTTAGCGAGTGTGCCAAAAGAGCTTAAGTATGTGCTAGAATCATGCATAAAAAATACTCACACAATATTGTGTAAAACATAAAGGTGAAATAGTGAAGTATGCACTTTTATTCTATACAACATTATAGCTTGTTAGAAAATTACCCTAATATTTAATATGAACATTGCATTAGTTTTTAAGTTAATTTAGTTTTTAATGAAATGACCCTTTGAGAAGAATTTTATATGTTGTATGTTGATACAATAAGAACTTTAAGGATTGTTAAGTATAATTTTCTTCGTTGAAGTATATTTTTTTGTAATGGTGGGTTTAATCATGTTTGTTAATATTAGAGTTCAACTTCATAATATAACTTTAGTGATGAATAGAAGCTTAAGAAGATGGTTGAAATTGAGGGATTTATTTATAAGGAGAGAGCCTTTAAGTACCTATTTGATGAGGGGCTTGAGCACCATAAGAAGTTGACTTGATCATCATGTGAGGTTATCTCAACCAATTGCGAAGATCTACATGCTTGGTTGATAAGTTAATGAACGGGAGATCCTTGTCCTTTAGGTGAAGTTATGTACTCACTCAATTAAAGGGTATTTAATTAATTTTCTAACAAGAGAGAATTAATGCACTTAGAGTCATTAAACAAGCTATGAGAAATAGTGAACCCCTCCCTCTGTTAGTCATATCAAACAAACAAGTGGTTACCCTACATCGTCCCTCCTATTGGCTATCCTTACAACGCATTAGAGAATGTAAAATTTGTCCCCCTAAAAAAATTATATCTTAAAAGAGATGAGTGGACTTCAATATAAACATTTATAATGATAAAAATGGTCACAAAAACTCATTATAGATGGATATCCTTACTTTTATACAATTATACCTTTAAATATTATACATATTAAATTATATATCTTTATTGTGATTCTATTTTAAAATAAGAATTAAATATGGCTACACAATTATTTGCCTTGTCTTGTTATTTAGACAACTAATATAATGAAGTGGATTGCCAACTATCATTTATTTGGTACTAAATTCTTACTACTTTTAATCATCCATTTATAAATGACTATGCTTACCTTGGCTTGGGTTGGCTTTGTTTGAGTTGGGTTAGACAAGGAATGATAATATCATGTTTTTTATCCTCATTGAGTTTGACTTGAAAAACTACATGATTGAATCCTCGTGACAATATCATTTAATTTGACATGCTATGAAAAATACCTCCTACTTATACATGATCAAATCCAAAAAAAAAAATACTGACTAAAAATTATAACCTTATCAAATATAATACTTTTCCAACTTTATTCATATATAAAAAAAACTTTTATAGACACTTTAAGTACCTCTCAATTATTATGATCTTCTCAGTGTCACATTTAGTTCCTTCTCTAATTTGATACTTCTGCAAATTATCTAAGACCTTAGTGGAATAGTAATGTGGACTTTTTTTTTCTTATATTAGAAGTTCATCATTGTCCATTTATGTACTTTTGTAACAAGTTGAATCTCATTTGTATATTTGTATATAATTTATTGTAGTTTGTAGCTTTAAGCAATAACCTTCTTGCACACAAATTTATACTTGTCCATTTTGAGCACAAAAAATTGATCATCATAGAAAATATGCCTCTATAATCCCACATTGTATTTTTAATTAAAGAAGGAAACATATACATAGTAGATAAATCTAGTTCAAATGTAATCCTCTAGTTAGTGGAATAGATGCACAACTATCGACTTAGGTTAATTTTCTATAATTATAAACGATTCATTTCTAGATCACATTTATTTGCATTATACTTAAGAGTATAAGTTTCTACAAGTTTCTACAAGAAGTTATCAAACTTTAGGTAAGGCTTGCAATTGTGAAGATAGTGTGGAGAAACTATAACCAGAAGTTAACCTTAAAAAATGTGTAAATCATATAGTAAGTAGAACAGTTAACATTCTATTTTCATTATTGGGACCTTCATTAAGATTGTATTATTTAGAAAATAATGTTCTAGTAAATCACATGTAGAAATATCTATTGAAATATTCACTAGTAATTACCCTCGAGTTGATTACTCGACTAAAGCCTTCAAGTATGATATGAATGCTAGTCATGCAAGTAAATATTAAATATGTTATTTATTTTATCTACAACATGAACATTCTTAATAATGGAAGAAGCTTTGATTAAGTTTTGGACTTATTTACACTATAGATTATTTGAAGAAATTTCAACTTTAGTAAATACTTTTTATTAAAAGCATGCTAAAGTCACTTTGATGGAGCAATTCCTTCATCATTATATGAGAAACATGGTTGAAGGCTTGGCCTACTCATGGATAAATATGTAAGGATGTTAAACAACAACAATATCAAGCACAATTTATTCTAGGAAAAATATCTAAAAAAGTGTGAATTTATGCTAACTAAAGTGATAGTGAAAGGATCCTAAAAGACCCACCATGCATAAATGAGGCAACACAAATGTGAAAGAAATAATAATGAAGATCATAAAAATGTGTAATTTGTAGATAGATGGATTAGCTACATCCATGAGAATATTAGTAAGATTCTTAGTTTGGTATTGTTGGTAGGGAGGCATAAAATTTACATTTTCATGGAATAGAGGGGGGAAAACATGATATTTGTAATGTGTCAACATATTGAAACATAAGGAAATCTAGAAAATCATTCAAAAAGGATTAAAATAGAACAATTAGGTTTTCTCAACTAGAAAATTGAGTACATACTATCAGATTCATCAATATTTGATTATAGATTTGCTAGCTAAAAGTTTGAAGTACCTAGACTACTTGAACCAACAATTTTGATCTTGGAGTTTCCATGGTGTTAAAGAAACTGCCTTAAAAGGAAATATGCAACAAACAACACACCAAAATCCTTCAATGGATGATGTAGATCTCACAAAACTTGGTCCCACTTGAAGGTCACACAATCTACTAAGAGGGGGGGTGAATCAGTAAATCTAATCAATTTAAAACTCTTAACTTTAGCATAAATATTTGAACATGAAACTTGAATCTTCACTACTACTAATCAAGCACTTATCATGAACACACACATCCACACAAGAGAAAGCTAGATATACGTGGAAACCTAAAATGGGAAAAACCACAGTGAGAATAGTCGCTTGGATCTATTGTCCAAATCTAACCTCACAAAGAAAATGAAGAGGCCAATCCCCAATTGTATTAGTAGGCACCAACCTACCAGAGACACCAATCCCCAATACAATGAACTGAGCACTAACTCTATAAGTAGAACACCAGTCCTACAAAAATATAATGATATATCCTGTGGACCTTGAATGTAGCCTATACATCTCATACACGTTTTGAATTGACGTCAGACTCTTTTCCACACTCCTTATGATCTTTTGATAATGGCGCACTATAAACACATGCTCAAATGATCATCTCCTTGTATATCCACTCACCACCTTCTTTAATTATACTTCACATGCTATGCATCTGTACAAATCTATGGTTATATACAAGAAAATACATAAAACATTACTCCATGTCGGCCAAGGGTCCTTAAATAACCAGGACGACATAAGGTGGACCTAAATTCAAATTTCATGAAACATGTAATAGGTTGGTCCAAAAATAAATTTTTTGCCACCAAAATAACATGATGTCATGTGCTATCATAAGAACCTTAACCAGGTCCTATCTTAACACCACATGCCAACTTTGAATGCCATGTTACTAGCTGTTACCACACAGTTCTTGAACACCAGCTAGTTTGTAGACAAGCATAGAGAGCCTTCTTTCACTTCAATCTTTTTGAATGTTGAACACATCTTCCAAAAACTCTAGAATACGATAAAACATGTGTAGAAATACACTCCTCTCAAACTGCAGAGATAAATGACCTTGCAACTGCAAAATCACTCAAAAACTCACAAAAAATATTAAAAATAGGGACTGGAATATCACATCGGGCATGCCAAATGTATGACCTTGGAATTCAGTTGTGAAACTCAAAGATAAACATCAAGCAACAAGAATCACAATGAAAATATCACACCAATGAAGTAATTTGAAATAAGATCAAATAAACAATCAATACCTTAGACCTACAAGGCCTTCAATTTGAGATCACACAAATTAGATTTGATACCAATTGTTCTATAAAGTGATGGAAATACTCTTCTAAAACTCATCAATTTGTATAGTTTATTATTCAACCCTACAAGCACCTTGATAATAATTGTATTTCCACTTCTATAAGATATAAAATAATCTTATCATGTTCATGTAATTTAAAAATGTGTACAAGAAATAGGAAATAAGACAAAATCATGTAAGAGAGACATTCACATAAATGAATACAACCAAATTGCCTTGGAGAAAAATTGAAAGTTAAAAATCTCTAATGGTACTGAGTAATTTTATCCTCTTTCTACTATCCACAATCCAATACAAATGATTACAAAGCCTCTAGGGTGAAAAGGGGGCTTGAAAATAGTTAAAAATTACTCCCAACACCTATAATATGCCTTTGTACCTTGAAAAAGCTCTCTCTACACGTTAAAAAAATGAACATTGAATGAAGGGTACAATGAGAGACAACTAAACTCATGTCCACAAGCCTTCTAAGATATTGTTAACTAAAAGTGGTAAATTTGACCCAATGATCCAACAATTTTGATCCACTATTTAGAATACTATAAATGAACAATTTAAACTTTTTGGAACCCATGTAGATGGGTAACAAATTTTAGATCTTCAAATTAGGAACCTTGGAAAGCAAAAAAAAAAAAAAGTTTTAGAATTAGTAATGAGATTACACTTGTTAGTATAAGGGATATAAATGCAAGTGTGATCCCATCTAATATGGGAAAATTGATAAGAAATAAGTTGGGCTTGTTCTAAGATGAATGGTTTTGTATGTCAAACTATTGGGTTTAGACTTTAGGTTAGTGAGTGTGCCAAGAGAGCTTAATTATGTGCTAGAATCATGCATAAAAAATACTCACACAATATAGTGTAAAGCATAAAGGTGAAAGAGTAAAGTATGTATTTTATTCTATCCAACATTATAGCTTGTTAGAGAATGAACCCAATAGTTAAATGAACATTCCATTAGTTTTTAATGCAATGGCTCTTTGAGAAGAATTATATGTTGTATGTTGATATAGTCAGAACTTTAAGGATTGTTAAGTATAATTTTCTTAGTTGAAGTACTTTTTTTTTTGTAATGGTGGGTTTAATCATGTTTGTTTATATCAAAGCTCAACTTCATAATGTGATTTTAATGATGAATGGAGGCTAAGAAGAGGGAGGAAGTTAAGGGCTTGATTTATAAGGAGAGAGCCTTTAAGCATGTGTTTGATGAAGGGCTTGAGCACCATGAGAAGTTGACTTGATCATCATGTGAGGTTAGCTCTTGACCAATGGGAGAGAGCCACATGCTTGGTTGATAAGTTAATGAAAGGGAGATTATTTGCCTTTAGGGGAAGTTAGGCACTCACTCAGTGAAAGGGTATTTAAGTAATTTTCTAACAAGAGAGAATTAATGCACTTGATTCATTAAACAAGTTATGAGCAATAGTGAACCCCTCCCTCTTTTAGTCATATCAAACAAACAAGTAAGTGGTTATCCTACATCGTCTCTCCTATTGGCTAGCATTAGAAAATGCAAAAATTGTCCCCCTAAAAAAATTATATCTTAAAAGAGATGAGTAGACTTCAATATAAACATTTATAATGATAAAAATGATCACAAAAACTAATTATAAATGGCTATCCTTACTTTTATACAATTATACTTTTAAATATTATACAATATACTTTTAAATATTATACACATTAAATTATGTATCTTTATTTTGATTCTATTTTAAAATATGGCTACACAATTATTTGCCTTGTCTTGCTATTGAGACAACTAATATAATGAAGTGGATTGCCCACTATCATTTATTTATTACTAAATTCTTACAACTTTTAATCATCCATTTATAAATGATCATGCTATGCTATGGTATGCTTGGCTTGGCTTTGTTTAAGTTGGGTTAGACAAGGAATGATAATGCCATGTTTTTTATTTAAACCCACTATGCATATATTGCATTATATATACAATGAATATCCCCTCATAGGTCACTGAAGATGGTCATTTTTTTTATTTACACCCACTATGCATATATTTCATTATATATACAATGAATATCCCCTCATAGGTTGCTAGAAGATGGTGGTCCAAAGTCAAGCATCAAATTGTCTAGGAACCAACAAAGGAGATGTTCCAAGTGTGTACTGTCCTAATACACGTACCTTCTTTTAAAAGTTGCAACCAATTTGTTATGACTTTTTAATATTATTTTGAAGCCACGCGTAATATGGGGAAATAATATTATTTGTTGTATAAAATATATTTACTGCCCTAAAGATTTGTGTAATTCTTTTCCACAATCAACCTACGTAATCATGACACATGGCAGTCATATTTTTTTACGTTTTAAATTAATTAAAAATGTTAATTTAGACAAACGCTTATTCGTACTTATGAAAGGGACTTACATTGCATTTTGTCCCATGTATTGTCGTTTGTCATCTTGGCAACTTTTTCAGTCAAAGCTATTTTTTTCCAATGGATTTGAAATATCTTATAATGTTATTTTTTCTAATTGTTCATATGAACATATGAATTGTTATTTTATTTGATGAATAAGTATTTTATATATTATTATGTATAAAGAAGTAAATTATTCTATATTTAAAAAATAGGTGAAATAATATCATATTTTAAAATCTAGATAAGACAAAAAAGTTTAAGACGAAAATGTCAATAAGAAACAATAAAGCTGCTAAAGATCGAGAATTCTAAATGTAAGTATTACCTTCTTTGACTAAAAGTAGAGGTCTAAAAATATTCATTCTTCAAATTAACAATAGCACAATTATCATCTTAAAATCATGAAATTTGCACTCTCCATATTGATTCTTAGTCAATATAGCCAATATTTTTTTGTGGTAATAAAAATATACACAATCAAATTATGATGTCCAATGCTTCGTGCATCTGTGAACATCACCTAGATGCAATGACTGCTAAGTGAACTATTCATTATCATGAGAGTGGGTTCTTGTGAACCACTATTCATGAAACATGGGTCAATGAGTTTGACTCGAAAAACTACATGGTTGAATCCTAATAACAATTTTATAATACCTCCTACTTATACACAATCAAATCCAAAAAAAAAAATTGACTAAAAATTATAACCTTATCAAATATAATACTTTTCCAACTTTATTCATATATATAAAAAAACTTTTATAGACACTTTAAGTACCTCTCAATTATAATCTTCTCATTGTCACATTTAGTTCCCTCTCTAATTTGATACTTCTTAGAATTATCTAAGACCTTAGTGGAATAGTAAGGTGGACTTACTTTTTTTCTTGTATTAGCAACATTGTTGTCCATTTGTGTACTTTTCTAACAAGTTGAATCTCATTTTTATATTTGTATATGATTTATCGTAGTTTGTAGCTTTAAGCAATAATCTTCTTGCATGCAAATTTATACTTGTGCATTTTGAGCACACAACATTGATCATCATAGAAAATATGCCTCTATAATCCCACATTGTATTTGTAATTAGAGAAGGAAACAAATAGAGAGTTGATAAATCTAGTTCAAATGTAATCCTCTAGTTAGTAGAATAGATGTACAACTATCGACTTAGGTTAATTTTCTATTATTATAAATGATTCATTTCTAGATCACATTTATTTGCATTATGCTTATGTCAAGTGTATAAGTTTCTACAAGAAGTTATCAAACTTTAGGTGAGACTTGCAACTATGAAGCTAGTGTGGAGAAACTATAACAAGAAGTTAACCTTAACAAATGTGTAAATATTATAGTGAGTAGAATGGTTAATGTTGCAGTTTCATTCTTGGTACCTTCATTAAGATTGTATTATTCAGAAAATAATGTTCTAGTAAATCACATGTAAAAATATCTATTGAAATATTTACTAGTAATTACCCTCAAGTTGATTACTCGAGCCTTCAAGTATGATATGAATGCTAGCCTTGGAACTACCTATTAAAGATGTTATTTATTTTATCTACAACATGAACATTCTTGTTAATGGAAGAAGCTTTGATTAATTTTTGGACTTATTTAGACTATAGTTTATTTTAAGAAATTTGAACTTTAGTAAATACTATTTTAAAAGCATGCTAAAGTCACTTCGATGGAGTAATTCCTTCATCATTATATGAGAAACATGGTTGAAGGCTTGGCCTACTCATGGATAAATATGTAAGGATGTTAAACAACAACAATATCAAGCACAATTTATTTTAGGAAAATTATCTTAAAAAGTGTGAATTTATGCTAACTAAAGTGATGGTGAAAGCATCCTAAAAGACCCACCATGCACAAATGAGGCAACACAAATGTGAAAGAACTAATAATGAAGATAATAGAAATATGTCATTTGAAGATATATTGGTTAGCTACATCCATGAGAAGATTAGTAAGTTTCTCAATTTAGTATTGCTAGTAGGGATGCATTAAATTGGCATTTTCATGGAATGGAGGGGAAAAAACATGATATTTGTAATGTGCTAACATATTGAAGAATAAGGAAATCTATAAAATCATTCAAAAATAATCAAAATAGAACAATTAGGTTTGCTCAACTAGAAAATTGAGTACATACTATTAGAGTCACCAATATTTGATTATAGATTTGCTAGCTAAAAGTTTGAAGCACCTAGACTACTTGAACCAACAATTTTGATCTTGGAGTTTCTATGGTGTTAAAGAAACTACCTTAAAAAGGCAAGATGCAACAAAGAACACACCAAAATCCTTCATGAAACCTGGTCCCACTTGAGAGCGGGGGGGGGTGGGGGTGAATCAATAGATCTAATCAATTTAAAACTCTTAACTTCAACATAAATATATGAACATGAAACTTGAATCTTCACTACTACTAATCAAGCACTTATCATGAACACACACATCCACACAAGAGAACACCAAATATACATGGAAACCCAAGATGGGAAAATCCATGGTGAGAATAGCTACTTGGATCTACTATCCAAATCCAACCTCACAAAGTAAATGAATCTTACAATATGATGTAGGCACCAACCTACTAGAGACACCAATCCCCAATTGTATTAGTAGGCACCAACCTATCAAAGACACCAATCCCAATACAATGAACTAAGCACCAACTCTACAAGTAGAACACCAGTCCTACAAAAATACAATGATATAGCTTGTGGGCCTTCAATGAAACCTATACATCTTATACATATTCTAAAATGACTTCAGATTCTCTTCCACACTCCTTATGATCTTTTGATAATGGTGCACTGTAAACACATGCTCAAACGATCATCTCCTTGTATATTCACTCACCACCTTCTTATTTAATTATACTTCACATTATGAATTTGTATAAATTTATGATTATATACAATACATTACATAAAACATTACTCCTTGTTGGCCAAGGGTCTATAAATAACTAGGATGACATAAGGTGGACCTAAATTCAAATTTCATGAAACATGTAATAGGCTAGTCCAAAAACAAATTTGTTGCTGCCAAAAGAACATGATGGCATGCGCTACCACAAGAACCTTAACCAGGTCCTATCTTAACACCACATGCTAACTTTGAATTCCGCACAATACTAGCCATTACCACACATTTCTCGAACACCAACTGGTTGATAAACAAGCACAAAGAGCTTTTTGTCACTTTAATATTTTTGCATACTAAACATATGTTCTAGAAACTCTTGAATATGATAGAACATGTGTAGATATACACTCCTCTCAAACTACAGAGCCAACAAAACCTTCAAAAAGGAATATTGAGAAACACTGAACTAAAATATTTTGGTATAGCCTTTTGGATCACCTCTATCATACTGAATAGATGTATAAGTTTCTACAAGAAGTTATAAAACTTTAGGTGAGACTTGCAATTGTGAAGCTAGTGTGGAGAAATTATAACAAGAATTTAACCTTAACAAATATATAAACCTTAATAATAAGTAGAATGGTTAACGTTGTAGTTTCATTCTTGCGACCTTCATTAAGATCATGTATTATTCAAAATAATGTTCTAGTAAATTACATGTAAAAATACCTATTGAAATGCTCACTAGTAATTTCCCTCGAGTTGATTACTCAACTAAAGCCTTCCAGTATGCTATGAATTCTAGCCATTAAAGTACCTATTAAAGATGTTGGTATTTCTTTTCTCTACAACATGAACATTCTTGTCAATGGAAGAAGCTTTGATTAAGTTTTGGACTTATTTACTCTATAGATTGTTTAGAGAAATTTCAACTTGAGTAAATACCTTATATTAAAAGCATGTTAAAGTCACTTCGATGTTAAAGTCACTTTGAAGGCCCAGACTAGTCATGGATAAATACTTAAGGATGTTAAACAACAACAATAATATCAAGCACAATTTATTCTAGGAAAATTATCTGAAAAAGTGTGCATGTATGCTAACTAAAGTGATGATGAAAAGATCTAGAAAGACCCACCATACACAAATGAGGCAACACAAATGTGAAAGAACTAATAATGAAGATCATAACAAGATTCCATTTGAAAATAGATGGGTTGGATACATCCATGAGAAGACTAGTAAGATTCTTAAGTTTGGTATTGCTACTAGGGAGGCAAAAAACTCGTATTTTCATGGAATGGAGGGTAAAATCATGATATTTGTAATGTGTTGACATATTGAAGCATAAGGAAAACTAGAAAATCATTCAAAAATGATTAAAATAGAACAATTAGGTTTTCTCAAGTAGAAAATTGAGTGCATACTGTAGACACGTAATTCTAACTAAATGATTAAATTAATAATCATTTTCACTCCATCCTAATAATTGAATAATTTTATATTATTTGAATAAATTCATATTATCTATTCCTCTATATTAATTAAATAATTAAGGTTATTTAATTCATTTATTAATTATTCCTCTATTCATCTATATTAATTAAATAATTAATATTATTTGATTAGTTTACTAATTATTCTTCCATTCTAAGGTTTAATTAAATAATTTATTATTATTTAATTACTTTTCCCTTTCCCATCTCTAAGATTAAATAATTTATTATTTAAATATCTATTTCCCACTTCCTAAATTAAATAATTATTTTAATTATTTAATTAATTCATTTCTCTCAACATTATCCTCTTTCGAAAATAAATAAAATAATTTATTTTATTTATTACATTCAATGTTGCACATGTAAATAATAATTAAATTTATTTAATTATTAAATGCTCATACAATTCCACCTTGCCTATTTATTGAGACTCACTCTCAATCCACTCATCAATCAAATCCACTTCACTCCTACTCACTTCGAATTCTCTAAGAAATCAATTTAGTCCAGTAACCGTCAGTCTAAGTTAACTAATCAATCAATTGCTCATGCAATTAGTTAACTAAAATCATGCAACCCCTTAACTAATCAATCAATTTCTCTCATCAATTCTCAATCATTGATCTTCTTAGTTCTTCTTTTGAACTCAACTATGATCGATGTCATCGAATATCTATAAATGAAAGCATCCTCTCCTTCATTTATCATCTCAGATCATGCAAGAAAACTATACTGATATTCTTGCAGGTGCTTCATGCTATTTCACTAAAATACAAATATGAGAGAAAAGTTACACATTCCATTTCTCCCAAGGTGAAATAGAGGAGAACAATGGAGCTTCACGCAGGGTAAAATTTTGTTGTGTTTTCAATTATTTCATATTTGAATTAATTTTACCTTTCTTGCCTCATTTTTAATCTTCTTTGATTAAAATACTTGTTTATTCATGCTTATTATTTCATGTTTTACAATCATGTTGTTTTGAGGTCATACATTTTGGCATGCCTGATGGGACCCCATTTCCCTAATTTAACATTTTTTTGAGGTTTTTGAAGTTTGTAGGTTACAACGACGCTTGTGAAGCAGGTCAACGTATATGACAGGCTTATTTCAATGCTTTTGTAATTTATCGGTGTGTTTGTTATGTGAACAACAGTGTGTTTGTCATCCCATGACACTTTTACTTTACTGTGATGTTTTTTCTTCTTTGTTCTCTACAAGTTTTATAGTGGCATGTTTGACTATGTCGTGACGCTTCTTTTTTAGCACTTTTGTAGGAAAGTGGTGTGTTTGATCGATAAGAAATGTGTTTGTTCTGCCATATTTTATGTTACTTTTTTATTTTTTCCATTTTTATTAAATTTAACATATTCCTATTTCCTTGAAATTTTTAACATTTACAACTTGTGGTGATCATTTGGGAGAAGAAATACTTTAAATTACTGACTAGTTTGATATAGGTTTACTTGATAAAGACTAAATTTGGAACTTATGTGTCTTTATTTTATAGATTAAATAATATTTTATATGGGCTTAAAAAGAACATATACTTTCTATGTCTAGTAGACTAGTGACATGTATGATCTTTCCTCACACCTTGTGTGATCTTGGGAATTAGAAACATCATTAGTTTGCAATATGTTGTTTACTTTAGGTGTGGTTTCTTTGCATATGCTCTACCCTTGCAACTCTTAAGAATAATCTTGGGGATCAAAAACAACACCATACCCATTTATTTCAAGTAGAGAGACTTTCCAGGGGGGATCATCACTCCAAGTTTTGATCTCAAGCATGTTTCCTTATGGGTTATATAAAGGGGGGAGAGCGAAATTTATACCTCAAGGAAAGTTAGCATCATTCGATCCAAGCCTTGTGACCCTCAGTCTATTAAGACATGTATAGGTGAGGAGAGTGGAGGAGACCTCTCCAATCTCAAGCACTATTAGACAATATTTTTGTTCATAGTAGACCCCCACTAAAAACCTCATTAATTAGAAACCTAAGATTCATTTAGTTGTAGCTTGTTTGTAGTTCAAGCTATAGTATCATGTTTGAAGCTACTCACCATATACTCCCTTAAATAGAGATAAAAATCTTTGGGCAGGTAAATAGCTTCCCAAGGAGAGAAAGAAGGTGAGTCTATTGACATATTTGGCTTGTGCCACTAGACGTCTAGCTATCTAATTTTGCAAGAAAGTTGTTTCTATCCAATCTTATAAATTATTATCACTTTAGTACAGTGGACCTACATCAAGTTTACACACCTATTCTAATTAATTAATTTGTTCTTGTCTCCCAACTATTTTTAGTTTGTTTCATACTAGTGACACCTTATAGTGAGCTTTGGCTTGCAAAAACAACCTTACAAATTTGAAGAGCCAATCCTTTATGCTATTATTTTGTTGTTGTGTATTACTTATTAGATCTGAAAACACAAAATCAATCCTTAAAAAGTTAGAATTTGTCAAACCCTAAGCTGATTTAGGTTTAAAAATTACAAGTTTTGTCTCTGTGTTAAATCAGTGTGTTTGACTGTCATCCCTCACTTCTTCTATTGAATCATGATGCTTTAATTTGTATATTGATGCTTCTGAGATTACATCTCGACATGTTTGTCTACAAATTTTGATGCCTCTATGCAACTCAATGTGTTTGTCACTAAGTAGTTTTCTAGTCAAAAACCTAAATTGGTTATAGTGACACATTTGTTTGTCATACAACAACACTTATATAATTTTCCTAGTGCTTTTTTAATACTTTGACACTCTTGTTCATGACAATGGGGCACATTTTACATACTTCAATGCTTCTATCTGTGACAATGTGACGCTTTTGTTATACTTTGATATGTCTATCTCAGAAAGTGCATCACTTTTGACTGTGGTTTGATGCTTTTATAATTGAAATATTTGACCTTCAAGTAGAATTTCTAAAATAGTAAAAACTCAATTTCTAGAATTTTCCATTACATAGTTAGTCAGGCTCATAGACTTGTATCAAAAAAACCTACAGGCATAATCAGTCCTTCTAGAAAAATAGTAACAATAAAATAAAAATCCTACATCATCCTTTCATTTTGGGTCTTCTTAGAAATGCATTCCATTAGTGTTGAACCAAAAAAAACAAAATCATCTATTATCAAACCAAAACTAGACAATCATATTTTGGATCTCTTATCAACATCCCCTAGTTTAGCTATTTGCTTGAAAAGCATATGAAGTAATTTTTTAAATTAGTATCAAAATATGTGAACAAGTTTTCTTAGTGTCATCATTCTACCCCTAAGTTTACAAGTTTCCTATCATCTTCCTTCACTTAGACTCATCAATCTAGGACAAGCAAGGACTATCAATCAAAATAAAATCAAAACTGAGATCTAGGTAACTATTATCTCCTTTAAGATTTATATCTTATATTTGTAAGGTAGGGGGAACAACCACACCAAGGCTCCAGGTCATGGAGAGCTGAGAGCAAAATGCTTCCCTAGCTTACCTCAAGCTAAGCGGGTGTTTAAGTCAAGGATAGAGAATGAATAGCACTCTCAAGTACTTCTATCACTCTATTGATCCAAGCACTTAAATGGGACTAGACGAGCCGGATCCTAGAATTCGAAATGCACCTCAAACATCACTCTTCTTGAGGATGATAGTGTGGAACTGGGATGACAACACAACACATTGGCGTCCATGCGGCCAAAAAGTAGAAAAGTTCAATACACACTTTTCTACCTTCACCAAAATGTAAGGTAGGGGGACCAACCACACCAAGGCTCGAAGTCATGGAGAGTTGAGAGAGGAAGGCTGCCCTAGCTTACCCCAAGCTAAGAAGGTGTGTAGCTTACCACACTCTCAGAGTTCCTGCAACTCTGAGAGCTAAAGGCCAGAGGATGAGATGGGACAAAAGACTCATGCTCAGATATCAAAGTGTCCATCATGACTATTTTTGGTGGAGTGAGAGACTTCTGGATGGGAGTAGGAGGGAGAGATGGAGAAGAGATTAGAGTGACAACAGGGGGTAGTCAACTCTAACACCTTGGCGATGGGCCTCTTCCCATTTACTACCTTGGGGGTAGGATCAGTAGGAGGCCACATAAGCTGAGACATAGAGGACTCCCCGCGAGGAACCTTCCCTTTACCATATCGAATGAGCCTAGGAACCATGAGTAGAATGGGAAGTTTGAACATTGGACGCTTGTGCTTTCACCAAGTGGGCACCATAGGATTCTCCAGCAAGCAGCTACGAGCAAAATTTTATGATGCTACAACAAGGTGAGAGGAAGCAAAGGTGAAACAACACCAACAGAAGAAGAGGAAGAAGAATGTTGAGCATGCTTCTCCTTTTCTCTTTTCCAAGCCAAGGCGGTATTTCTATAATCCTTTAGGCAAGCCTTATGCGACATGGCATAGGGAGATGGAGGGTATCTCACTTTAGGCGTTAAGCACCCACTCTTGTACTTTACATATGTCTGATACAAGAGGCCCATCCTAGGGGGAGGAGACTAACTAGTGTAGGAAAAAAGTGATCCAGTGAATAGCTATCACACACAACCAATATTTTATAGCCAGTGCCATGTATTACATGCACTATACCCTCATGGATAAATTTCAAACACTTATGCACGACCGAGGGAACTACATTCATAGGGGACACCCAGTTTCACCCTGAAGATTTCAAACCCCATGATTATGTCAAAGAGTGAATTGACTTATTTAGGTCCACCAAGGACTGACAAGGTGATACAACCAAGGGGAGGAATAGAAATTCCATTGTGCATACATATGGTACTCTTGGATGCGTCATACCCATATTTGTGCAAGAAATTGATCAGCATAATCTCCTTAGTAATGACATTCACCCTACACATGGGGTCAACAAGAACACCTGTCACAGTGTTTTCATTGATTCGTACGAGGATGTTTAAGGGAGATGGTTCTCTATTATAAACCATTGGCAGGTCCTATGAGGTGAAAGTTATACTAGGAGAAATACTCACAAGTTGCATGGATGCGATGAGCAGATGCAAAAAGGAGGCCATCGCGTACACTAGACAAAAACTTTCACAGAACCCCCAAAGGTTTTGCAATTAGATAGTGACCCAACTAAGGTTTCATTTTGCAATGACTATGAAACCTTCCAACTATGCCACTAGGGGTCATAGGTTGGGTTGCAAGGAAAAACACCTCACAACACTCACACACACAATAATCTGAGGATGCGAGAAAAGGACCTTTCAGCACCACTAAACGGAACCAAAATGGTTCATGTCAGGTTCACCAAAATTTAAGGTAGAGGGACCAACCACACCAAGGCTCTAGGTCATGGAGATCCAAGAGTGGAAGGCTTCCCTAGCTTATCTCAAGCTAAGCGGGTGTTTAGGTCAAGGATAGAGAATGAAGAGCACTCTCAAGTGATTATGTCACTCTACTAATATGAGCACTTAAATGGGACTAGACGATCCAGTTTCCAGAATCTGAAATGCACCTCAGACAACTCTATGGTTGAGGATGAAAGCACGGCGCGTTGTCATCTCTTTAGTGCGTTGGCATCCATGTGGCCAAAAAGTAGAAAAATGTAGTACAAAATACCAAAAATCCTAATAATAGCCTAGTAAATTAGATTTAATGAACTAAACAAAATAATGAAGTACAATAAATGACTATAGAGATGATAAAGGAGATAGAGAAATTGAAGGTGACGAAGACCAACTCACTACGAGTCCAGTTCACCAACAAGCTCCATGTACACGTACACCCACACACAGCCAAGAGAGGAAAAAAGTTGAGGTTGTATAGGGGTTTGCCTCAGTCAAACACCTACTTTGGTGTTTCCACCTCCACAAACAAAAATATAGATAGAGAGAAATAGAAAAATGATAAAGAAAGTAATGTTGGAATGGTAATAAAATCGAACACTACAAGAGGCACAAAGCTACACAAATCCAACAAAATAGACAAAAGTGTTACCACCCTCGACCAAATGCACTCAAGGCCAATGAGAGAGGAATGCAATCCCATGACAATGGTAGAGTCAACACAGCTGCAACAACACCAAGAGAAGCCTCACTAGGCACCAAGCTGAAGCTTTTGTGGTAGAGTATGTAGGATGTTGTGACATTGGAGACATGAAGCTAGTAGTGCAACAAGTAGCTCAAACATATGAAATCAGTTTGCAAAAGCTTAAAAAAATACTAGAGATATTGTAGAAGATCAAGAATTGCTTAATAGATGAAGTGAATGAGCAAGATAGGCCTTTCAAGATCAAAATGAGAGGGAAAGAGCCATTTTTGGGTCAGTTGGTCAACACAGAGGTGTTACGCTTCATTCCCAATGGAGAACGTAATGTCCCTATGGACTCCAGAGGAAAGAATCTATTAGGGATGATAGCATGCCATGTAGATGTCCACACATTGTGCATGTGTCTTCGACAAAAATTCCCCCATCGACACAAAAGACAAGCACCAAGTGGATTCAATGCGGATGGGTGATGTGGAATTTCACAATCAAGTTTGGCTTTCTAAGGTGGAGGGATGTAAAAGGGGAATTTGCAAGAGGGGTGAATATTCAATCCTATACAATGTCAACATCAAAACTTTGGTCTAAAACTATACTTAATGTGTCTCTTTCCAAATCCATTCTAAAAATAAAACATTCATCCATACATCACATCCAAAAAATTAGGAGGTTATAGTATCTCTTTTATGCAAGTACAAACAAGATCCCAAGTCAAAAAAAATCCAAAATCCGAATCCAAACATGAAAAATGAATTCATGGATCCTTTTGAGGAAAACATCAATAAAAATCCAAACATATAT